>JANAVB010027293.1:0-145128 GCA_029216955.1 Iris pallida | reverse complement strand
AAATATAACAATGTATCTCGCTTTACCTGTATGCCCGCTCTGATACCAATTGTAGGATCGAAATGTAAAGAAATATATTCTAGAAGGGGATGAATAGAGTAGGCAACAAAATATTAGCAATTAAGTTAGTAGCGAGATCACAGAAATATATCACAGATATAAAAATGTAAAAGTAAATAGCAGAGACCAAACGCAAACACGACAATGTATACTGGTCTCCCTCTTCTGAGGACTAATCCAGTCGAGAGAACTCTAGCTCCCGGTTGAAATCTACTATGGAAAATCGTAAGTTTTTATACGAACTCCTTGCAACTTCTATAGACGAGAGCTTTGATCCAAAGCACTCGACCAACTTCAATTATAAAGTGTCTTACTCTTGTCAAGCCTCTTGATTAAATCATTTTGAACTTCTAAATCGTATC
This sequence comes from Iris pallida, assembly GCA_029216955.1. Classification (NCBI taxonomy): domain Eukaryota; kingdom Viridiplantae; phylum Streptophyta; class Magnoliopsida; order Asparagales; family Iridaceae; genus Iris; species Iris pallida. The sequence goes on along the minus strand of JANAVB010027293.1, from coordinate 144,706 downwards.
GCACTAGCAAATTGACTAGAGGATTGTAACTGACTTAGTATTTGAAAATGAAACCTCAGAATGCTTTGGAAGAATGTAGTAAGCTTAGAGAGAAGAGATGAGAAAGTGAATTGGTGTGTTAAAATGATAGAATTACTTCTCTATTGGGATTTCCAAAAGAGAATTCGGACAGAGTTAGGACAGAATTCTATGAGAGGATCTCGGTATATAGTCGTTGCAACCGTAACTGCGGGAAGACTGAGTTTAAAATGGAACGTTCCACCAACCGAACTCGAGCCTATTTTGGGACGAATTCGCTCAGAGTTCTGCTAGTTTAGAATGGGTGATTTTGGGTTTGAAACTCAAGTTTTGGGCTTTCAAATGTTCAAGCAGTTATAACTTTTGGTTTTGGGCTAGTTTGCAAAACAAATGGATATTTTTGTAAATAATTTTGGGTAGCCTATTTGCCAGTACGACCCGATTTACAATGTATTCCTAGAATCAATAAAATAGGAAAAATACATTGATAATTGATAATAGAAAAATACAGATGCAATGACAAACACGGCTCTAAGTTTTGAATGGTAGCAGTAGTAGTTCTAGCAGTTCATCCAAGTAGCCATTATTCTAGACAAGATTAGATCAATTATCAAAATTTAGTTCGACCATGACCAATGGGCTAACAATCTCCCCAATTTTGACAATTGACAAACCTTGACCAGTATAACATCTTGATCTTGATTTGAAAAAAAAAAATATCAAAATGTTTGGTACTGTCTCCTTTTGGTAAAAGTTAACCTGAAAAAGAAGTTAGATCCCTTTCTCTCCCGTTGTCACTTAGCAAAATAATTGCAAAGAGAGAAGCTCCCCGCAATTCATGCATAATTAACAAACGTTGAAGAAATGGAGAGATAATATAAATAATAATAAATTTTACAGGCAGTTTATGAATGAAGCAGTAGCTAAAAGTGAAAACTAAGCATAAGTGCATACCAAAAAGCGACGATAGACAATGAAATGAAAATGCATAATAATAATAAGAGTTTAAAAAAAATCAAATCAGCATCTCAAACATAAAAGTGCATAAAAAGAAATAATAATACTATCTTAGAATGTAGGAACATTTCCAAGAATACATAGTCATAGACATAGTCTAAATAAAATAACATCTAGACAAGTACAGTAACGTCTAGATCAAGTCCTCATCATCGCCAGCACGAACAGCATCAGCACCAAGTCCAAAAGGACCAGCCCCAGAAGTGTCAGCTCCATGAGATGGGTATGGAGTAGCACCAGAACCACGGTACCAATCATATGTGTTACCGGGCTCGATGAAATAATGAACCACCTCATCCTCATAGCTGTTGCCAGAAACAGTAGGATCTCATGGAAGAGAACCGACATGCTGACTAGTTTGGAAAAATGCATATCAAAATGCATATCAGTAAAAGAGTTTACAAGTGCTTGAAATCGACCTGCATCGCGGAACTCATGTTCCCTCAATGTGTCAGTAACAAACGCTCGTAAAAAGTTGTGCTTATCCAGCTGAACATGCCGCATATCACCCAAATGCTGGTAAAGACCCACAAATGACATAGGATAAGTCTTAGGTGGAGGAGGTGGTGTAGTAAGAGGAGTAGGAGGGACAGATGCAGTATGACAAGAGAGCTGAATATGATTGGGCTCAGCATCACGAGCACAAGAGGACAAGTCAATCTCAAAGTGCTGGAAGATGACAGAAAGGATCATAGAGTAGAGGAGATTCTTTTTTCTCTCGCGATACCTAGCCATCATCTGGATTATCGTCTTAGGGACAGAAATGGAATCCCATGACGAATGTAATAAAGAGGAGACAATTTAAGACTAGTTACATTGTCTTTTGAAGTAGATTTTAGTAGTATATGGAATAAACAATACGATGCAACTCATAAAAGAACAAGTTCAAGTGTATGGCTTTGAACTTGTCGGAACGGACGGATTTAGGAGCACAAAATTGAGTCTTAAAATTGTTCAAAGTCGTATCATTTGGAAATTCAAATTCAGTGACATCGATAAGCATCTCACCTACATTTAGAATTTATAGAATTTTCGCTAAATCGTAATCATTGAATTGAATATCTATGCCTACGACACGGCTCTTAACAAGATAATCATTACCGGCTAAAGTAAACTGTAACAAAATAGCCGAATTGCATTTATGGTGATGGGAAAAGAGTGTGTAACAAGGTTTTGCAATCCCAAAGTTTCAAAGTAGGGTTTGTGAGACGAAAAAATTGTCCGCTTTATCGGTGCGTCGGGGCAAATGTTACGAATTGAAAAATCATATCATAACAACGATTGTTTAAGAGTTTCGAAGAAAAACTCATTGAATGCCCCGTCGTCCGTTTGGATGGCAAAAAGAGAGATCCTTGGTTAGGATCCGAAGATGAGGCTTCTTCACTAACCGTTTTCTTTCTCTTGAAGGGATTGGATCTTAGGCATAATTTCTAATAAAAAATTCTATGAAAATTTGAAATTGAGAAACGAAGAGATGGAAGAGATTATACCTTCACAAAATCCAGTATGTGGAAGAGAAGGAGATACCACGCTCGAATCCAAAATTTGGCAGCAAAATTCCAAGAGAGTCGAGAGAAATCAAAGGTCGAAGAATTAGCATTTCGGTGCTTTTTCGCGCGGCTGCTGGTTTGGAGGAGGAAGGATGAAAAAAGGGGGCCATTTTAGTTCTATTTTACAATACCCAATGTCAGCCGAATTCAGGCCGAATTCGTGCCGAGTTCATCTGGAGCTATTTTAAGGTATTTTGCACAGAAAAAAAATGTCACTTTTATATTCATCATTCTTTTTCAATTATTTAATTTCAAGTTTAATAATTTTAATTTTAATCAATATAACTAAAATTATTTTACGAATTAAATTTTGTTATGCAACGACTATCTTAGATTAGCTGTAGGATAATGTCCCAGCTAACGGAGGTTCAAGGGAACACTTAAGTACCATTTCGCTTTAGCCGTAGCCGTGGTGACTGACGGACCCTTTGTAGGCTTGTCTCAAAAATAGTTTTTTTATATTGAAAAATAATTCATAAGATAAAATTAATTAATATTATTTACATCTAAAATTTCTAGTTCTCGACGTAAATAATTGAATCGATCTTCCGCTAAAAGTTGTGTAAAGATGTCAGCCAATTGATTCTCTATGTCTATGTATTATAGATTTATGTCTCCATTTGTTTGATGGTCTCTAAAAAAATGATATCGAATCTCAATATGCTTAGTACGAGAGTAACATACAGGAATCTTAGTCAAGTTGATAGTGCTAGTGTTGTCACAGAAAATGGGTATGTGTGTGTAGTATAAACCAAAGTCTTCTAAGGTTTGCTTCATCCATAAAATTTGTGCAGAACGTCCTACGATATACTCAGCCTCGATATTCGATAATCGGACAGAATTTTGTTTTTACTAAACCAAGAGACTATAGCATTACCTAAAATGATGCATGCCCTACTTTTTCTATCCACTTTGCATCCAACCAAATAGCATCCGAATAACCGGTTAGGTCAAAGGACGTAGTTTTAGGATACCATAAGCCAACAGAAGAAGTACCTTTAAGGTATCAAAAGATATACTTAACTGTGCACATGTGTGATTTCTTAGGATTAGCTTAAAATCTTGTACACAAGCAAACACTAAACATTATATCAGGGACGGCTAGCTGTTAAATAAAATAAACTACCAATCATACCTCGATACTTACTTATGTCGACATGTTTGCCTTGTTCATCTATATTAAGCTTGGGTGAAGTTGCCATTGGAGTGCCAAGAGGTTTGACGGATTCCAGATCAAACTTCTTTAGTAAATAATTTGTGTACTTATCTTGATTGATGAACATCCCATTGTTGGTTTGTTTGATTTGTAATCCAAGGAAAAATTTGAGTTCTCCCATCATACTCATCTCAAACTCATTCTGTATACACTTAGAGAATTCTTGACAGAGATATTCATCAGTAGATCCAAAGATAACATCATCAACATAAATCTGAATTAAAAGTAAATTTCTATTAAAAACTTTATAAAAGTGTATTGTCAACCTTGCCTTTTAAAAAACTATTATTAAGTAGAAAAGAGCTTAGACAGTCGTACCAAATATGAGAGGCTTGTTTCAAATCGTATAAGGCTTTCTTCAACTTGAATACATAATCAAGGTTTTTGAAATCAGTAAAACCTGGAGGTTGAGCTACATAAACTTCTTCTTTTATAAACCGTTAAGAAATATGCTCTTTACATTCATTTGAAAAAGTTTATAATTATGAAAACATGCAATTCACATAACATACGAATGGATTATAATCTCACAAATGGGGCATAGGTCTCATCGCAGTCGATACCTTCCTCTTGGTTGTATCCTTAAGCTACGAGTCAAGCCTTGTTATAAGTGACTAATCCATTCTTATTTAATTTATTTCAGAATACCCAGCGGGTGCCAATGACTGAACGATCAATAGTCTTGGGAACAAGTTCCCAAACTTGATTTCGTTCAAATTGATTTAATTCCTCTTGTATAACATCTAACCAATAATTATCACTACATGCTTCATCAATTGTCTTAGGTTTTAGTTGTGAAATAAATGCAACACAAGAAGCTATATCTCTAGTAAATGAATGAGTACTTACACCCATGCCGATCATACATGTTACCAAGTCCTTGGGGTGGTCAGCCATAAACTTTATCCTTTTTGGCAGACTCTCAAGGTAGCTGGTTCCGGTTTCAGGTTCTGTAGACGCCTTGTTTGGTGTACTAATGTCTTTCTCATCATCATCGTCGATCGTCTGTTGATTTAGTTCGTCGATGGTGACGTTCATTGATTTTTCGATGATCATTGTCTTTTTGTTGAAGACTCAGTACCCTTTGCTTTTGGCCGCATAACCTAAAAAGATACCTTCATCGGCCTTTTCGTCAATTTATCCATATTATCTTTTATATTAAGAATAAAATATTTACAACCAAAGATTTTGAAATAAGAAACTGTAGGTGTTCTATCAAACCATAACTCGTAAGGAGTCTTCTTAGATTTAGGTCAAATTAGAACCCTATTGTGAACATAACAAGCTGTATTGATAGCTTCTGCCCAAAAATATTTGGGTAGACTAAATTGGTTTAACATTACTCTAGCCATTTTAGATAGAGTTATGTTCTTACGTTCTATAACTCTATTTTGTTGTGGAGTCATAGGGCAGGAGAACTCGTACAAATATCCGTGTGTGTGACAAAATTGCTCAAACTTTGCATTCTCGAATTCGTCGATATGATTACTTTGAATACGAGTGATCATGAATCCTTTCTCATTTTGGCCTTTTTGCAAAATGTGACGAATTCAGATAATGCATCGTTCTTGCGTGCGAGAAATTATACTCATGTGTATCGAGAGAAGTCTTCTACTATTACAAATGCATATAACTTGACACATAGGCTAGCAATTCTACTAGGCCCAAATAAATCTATATGCAGTAATTGTAGAGGTCTAGTGGTACTTACAGTATTTTTGGACTTAAAAGTGGATAGGGTAGCTTTGTTCTTTTAACATTCACTACATACCGTATCCTTCTTGAAAACAATATTCGGTAGGCCTCGTACCAGTTTTTTATGGATAATCTAAAATTGGGTCCATATTTGCATGACCAAGTCTGATGTGTCGTAGTTGACTCTTATCATTCTTGGCTAGTAAGCCTCTACCTGCTTTGTTAGCATCGAGAAAACATATATATTATCTTCCCTAATACCTTCAAAGATAGTACTACCAGTTGAGCTATCAACTATAGTACATTTGTCTTTAATAAAATTAGTACCATAACCATGGTCAGCTAAATGGCTTATGCTGAGTAGGTTATGTTTTAACTCAGTTACTAGACAAACATCTTTAATCATAGGGTAGGGAGCCTTAACAATGTTGTCAATAACTACTATATACACTTTAAAATTATTACCGAAGGAGACGTATCATTATTTCTTCTTCGACAGTGTTGCGAATAGAGAAGCATCATCAGTTATGTGTCGTGAGCAACCGCTGTCGAGAATCCATTTGTTTCTAGCATGAGTAAGGTGTTCCACCTACAAAAAAGTTTGCAGATGAAACTTTTGGTACCCCTTTCTTGTAGGGTTCGGATATGTTAGTCTTTTGTATCCATGTACATATTCAAATCAACTAACTTTCTTACTCTACATGCAGCAGAGACATGACCAATAGTGCCATATTAGTGACATCTAGAATGATAAATGTTAGGTGCAGTGTGTTGTGCATGATTGGTAGGTCCTGGTTTTCTAGTTGGATACTTGTAGTAGAATGCATGTCGGCTAGTCTTCTTGGGTAAAGGTTTGGCTGTGTTTGGTCTCACAGTATTGGGTTGGACTGTGTTCCGATGTTTCAGTAAATGATACATATTCGGGTAGGAAGCAGCAACCTCAGGCTATTTTCCTGGCCTAATTTCCAACTTTTCGGAGGTGTCATAAAGTGTGTTGTAGTCAGCTGTGAGTGCATCATTTCTGACTAGTGCACATTGATGGCTATTCTTCTTTTTGAGTAAGTCTTCCTCAAGTTTAGCAATAGTCTTGTCTTTTTCTTCAGATAATCATGTAGACTCATTTAGTTGCAACTTGACAGAAGAAAGCTCACCATTCACACCAGGATTTACATTACTTCTAACCTCAGCTAGTAAGTTGGTAAGTCTTCATATTTCACCTTTGTACTCTTTGAGTACCTTCTTAGAGTTTTGATACTTGCTAAGCAGCTTTCTATGGTCATCTAAGAGGTCACCAAAGGCTTCATCTAATTGTTCAAAGGTAAAATCATCATATGTATAAAACAGAGGGTTTGAGTTTACTTGATCATATGCCATCAAGCATACATTTGCAGCGTCGTCCGATGATTCATCTTCTGACTTGCTAGCTTCACTTTCATGCCATATACTTGTGTTGGCATATCATCTTGAACTTGATTTCTTTAAGTAACACTTTTCATATTTATTACCCTTTTTGGTCGATGATGATGTTGTCGGACAGTCCTTATTGATGTGTCATTTCTTCTTGCAACCATAGCAGATTGGATCTTCTTCATTGTTGTTGTTGTTGCTATTCTGTTCCTTTGTTCTTCGGTTGAATCTCATGAACTTTTTAAACTTCTTCACTAGGAGTGCTTGATCTTCAGTGTCGGAATCACTGTCGTCAGAATCTTCTTCGACAATCCTTCGGTGCTGAGCTTTGAGGGCGATTGATTTCTCCTTTGGTGCAACGACTTCAAAGTCTTGAACTTCCATCTCGTAAGTGAGTAGCTTTTCCATGAGCGTTTCAACAGACATGGTATTAAGGTCGTTTCTGTAGGACCGTTGAGCACCTCTAGAGGGGGGTGAATAGAGTGTATGTGTGCAGCGGAAAAATAATCACCAATTAAAAGTTTAAACTATGGCAGTAAAATAAGAGACAGTAAATATAATGCAGCAAGAGATAGAGAATTCAAACTCAGCGACACAGCGATATATACTGGTATCCCTCTGAGAGGACTAATCCAGTCTCGAGTACTCTTGCTCGATGTTAATCCACTAATGGCACAAGCTTTAACTGAGAGCTTGCAGTCTCTTACAACACCGTGCTTGGTGACAAGTGCACGACCAGCTTCACAACACCATGCTTGGTGACGAGCACACGACCAGCTCCACAACAGAAAAGTTGTTGGATTGGAACGACCTCTTTACAACTCTTGAAATACCAAAAGACTCTAAATCAACTCTGATAGTACTGGCTTTTGGCTAAGAGGTGTATAGGTATGATTTGAAAATCTTGGATCGTTTGAAAACACTTGAATAGTAGAGAAGAGAAGATGAAGAGTGAATAAATGATTTGAAATGAAAAAGTTCTTCTCTATTTATAGGTATTTTCTGGAACCGAACTCGGACAGAGTTCGGGCAGAGTTCGGATGCATATATCTCGCAAAGAGACGTTGCTCGCAGATTTGGAGGCAACAGAAATTTAAATACAAACTGACCGAACTCGGACAGAGTTCGGTCCGAACTCGGTTAGGAGTTCTGTCAGGAGATTTTTTTGAAATATTTAATCAAAAATTGTTTTTCAAAGATATTTTGGAATATTTTGTAAAATGATATCTGAGTGTAAAGAGATATATGAGTGGTAATGGGTAGGCTTTTTAGAATGTGGACTGAAATAATCATAAGCCAGTATTACCAAAACTAATTTTACAAAATAAATCCTAGACTCAATAAAATGTAAAATACAGAATAAAATATAAAATGAGTCATCTCCAGATTTGATGAATTTGGTGCTTCGTTGATGCAGTGCAACGTCCGTTGAAATTGATTTCATATATCCTGAAATGATTAGCAGTATTTTGTATATTTTGTGTATTGACTTAAGTGCATGTTGATTATCGAAATTGGGTGTGACCATGGAATGGGCCAACAATCTCCCTCATTTTGATAATTGACAAACTTGAGTCTATACCAAAATATATCTTTATAAAATAGAACAAAATACAAATATACCTGAATAAAAGAGATGGTTGATTTTGTTTTTGGATTTTGTAGATTTGTATGCTTTTTGGTATGGTACTCTTTTTCTCCCCCTTTGTCAAATAGTAAAATGACTTGGCTCCCCCGTAATGTGTGAAGCCAATAATAGAAAACAAAAGACAAAGTGAAGCAAAAGAGACATGATCACAGCATAAAACAACTACTAAATAATGCTGAGTACAGTCATCAGAAAATGTCTAACTAAAGAGTTTAGACATGAAAATAAAAAAACTACATCAAAAGCATAAAGATCATCATCTAACAAATATCCACTATCCAAAAGCTGAACCCGCGTCACATAGCGGGGTCGTCAGCATCATGAGCCTCTGGAGGAAAGTAGGCTGCAGTGGGGTCGAAGTGCTGAAAGGAAACCTCATCTGTGAACCGAGGACCCGGAAAGCCTGGGTGAAGATGGATGGTGATCGGATGGACTGTATCATGAGCTAGGCTGTAGTGGAGGTCAGCAATCCCATTCCTCAGCACCTGGGCCTGAGAAATGTGTCGGAACTCCGAATCAAGATAACTTTGATGACGTTGCGCAGATATAGCAACAAAATCATCAAAGCGCTGATAGAAGGCCGGACCAAATCCCGGGGCAGGGGCTGGAGCAGGAGCAGCATCAGAAACCTCAGCGTCAGCAGCTGGAGCAGGCTGAGCTCCAGGAGGCATAGGTGGACCAGGAAATCGTCGAGATCTGGTAAGCTCGATAGGAGTAGAGGAGAATGCACATGTCTGAAGATCAATCTCAAAACGGCGAAAGATAGACGCCAAGTGCATAGGATATACCAGATTCCTTCCTGCATTTCTGCAGTTCAGCATCCAGGACATCATGGTCTTTGGGATAGAGAATGGAATACCGAAATGAATGTGATATAGAGCAGAGAGTTCCAAGAAGGTCACTTCATCTATGGATCCTTTCTTTGGAAGAAGGACAAAGAAAATCATGCGATGAAGTTCATAAAAAGATTGGTTCAAATGCTTTGAATAAACCCTACGAGGAACAGGGTTTGGATGACAAATAAGTTCCCTAAAAGAGGCAAGGGTAACATCAGCAGGAAACTGGACATGGGTAATGTCAACCAATGCATCTCCAAGATCAGGAACATGGAAAAATTCACTGATATCGGTAGCGCTGAATTCTAGTTCTTGCCCAGCAACGCAAGAATAGAAATTTTCGTTAGGTTTTACTTGCAAATTACAGTAAAACATTCGGACATCATTATCAAAAATATTTTCTGATACTCAAAAAAATCTCGGTATCCTAAGTGGTCAAAAGTAGGAGCATATTCAGAAAATATGGTAAAATTAACAAAAGCTCCATTGCAAATCCTACGACCAGAAAAGGAGTCGAACCAAAGATCAGAAAATGCTTTGTCCGAAAACAAAGTAGAGTCATAGTCTTCTGCATCCATTGGTCGTGCTGGACTAAATAAGCTAGCAGGTGTATAATCCGAAGTGGAGGAGGCACCTTGGGAGGATGATCTATGACGCTTAGGAGCCATTGAAAGAAATTGAAGGAAAGGAAGTAGATTACCTTTTTGAGAAAGGAGGAAGATGAGAATTTTGAAAACGCCCACCAGATCTCTTAGATTCCTTGCTAGGATGGAGGAGGAAGAACTTTCTAGGAGAAAGGAGGAGTAAACTCGAGTTAGTGAGTGAAAAAGAGTGGAGGAAGAGGGGTTTATAAAGGGGCTAGGGTCGGCTGTTCATTTCTGGGAACATAATAGCGCCGACCGAACTCGGTCCGAATTCGGTCCGAACTCGGCCAGAGTTCGGCCCGAGTTCGGTCACTTATATCCCGAGACAGTAAATATAGTTCTGGTTGGTTAAAAGTAACTTTATGACTTTTGACTCTAGTATTTAATAACGTACTTTATTTATGGATTAACTGTAGGGGTTGTCCCAGCTAACGGAGGTTTACCGGGGAACTCTTAAGTACGGCTTCGCTTCGACCGTAGTCGTGGTGACAGACATACCCTTTTTAGGTTTGTACCCAAAAATAAATTCTGTTAAATAAATTTTAAAGTTGCAAGTCATAAAATTAATTTTAATTACCATATTACATAATGAATCTGAAAATTCAAGTATACCGAGCTCACGCCTCATTATGTCAAAACGGTCTTCAGACAATGGTTTTGTGAATATGTCTGCTAGTTGATGATCTGTGTCAATAAATTCTAAGCAGATATCCCCGTGTTGTTGATGATCACGAAGAAAATGATGTCTTATCTCTATGTGCTTTGTGCGTGAATGACAGATAGGGTTCTTAGTCAGATTAATAGTGCTAGTGTTGTCACAATAAATAGGAACTCTAGTGTAGTGCAAATTGTAGTCTTCTAAAGTTTGCTTCATCCACAAAATTTGAGCACAACAACGTCCTGCAGCGATATACTCAGCCTCAGTTGTTGATAATGCTACTGAATTTTGTTTCTTACTAAACCAGGAGACTAAGGCCTTTCCTAGGAAATGACATGTGCCGCTGGTACTTTTACGGTCCACTTTGCATCCTGCAAAATCTGCATCCGAGTAACCTATCAGGTCAAAGGATTTGGTTTTAGGATACCATAAGCTGACTGTAGAAGTTCCTTTAAGGTATCGAAAGATACGCTTAACGGCACTAAGATGTGATTCCTTAGGATTTGTCTGATAACGTGCACAAATGCAAACACTAAACATTATATCAGGACGACTCGCAGTTAAATATAATAAACTACCAATCATACCTCGATACTTACGCTGATCGACAGGTTTGCCACTTTCATCAGCATCAAGCTTTGTAGATGTAGCCATAGGAGTCCCGATTAGCTTTACATTCTCGAAGTCGTACTTTTTCAGTATGTCCTTCGTGTACTTAGCTTGGTTGATGAATGTTCCTTTTGAGTGCTGTTTGATTTGAAGTCCTAGGAAGAAGTTCAGCTCTCCCATCATACTCATCTCAAATTCACTCTGCATACACTTAGCAAAATCTTGACAGAGTTTTTCGTTAGTGGAACCAAATATTATGTCATCTACATAAATTTGCACAAGTAGGATATCATCATTCAAGGATTTGATAAATAAAGTAGTATCAACCTTTCCTTTTGAAAATCCATTATCAAGTAAGAAGGCACTTAGGCGTTCATACCAAGCACGAGGTGCTTGTTTGAGTCCGTAAAGGGCTTTCTTAAGCTTGAAGATGTGATCAGGTTTTTGAAAATCTTCAAAACCAGGGGGTTGTTTCACAAAAACTTCCTCTTTTAAAATCCATTTAAAAATGCGCTTTTTACGTCCATTTGAAATAATTTAAAATCATTAAATTATGCAAATGCACAAAACATGCGGATGGCTTCTAGTCTAGCAACAGGAGCATAGGTCTTATCATAATCGATTCCTTCTTCTTGATTATAATCTTGTGCCACTAGACGTGCTTTGTTGCGTAGAACTTGTCCATCTTCACTGAGTTTATTTCGGAACACCCATTTGGTACCAATTATCGATTGACCAATAGGTTTAGGAACGAGTTCCCAAACTTGGTTTCTCTCAAATTGATTAAGTTCCTCTTGCATGGCAGAAATCCAAAACTCATCAGTAAAAGCATCATCTATATTCTTAGGTTCTATTTGAGAAATAAAAGCTACATTTGCTGCTATATCAGAATTTTTAAGAGATGAACGTGTACTTACACCTTTAGATACATCACCTATGATGAGTGTTTCTGGATAATCTGGCTTAAATTTTAATAATTCAAACTGTTGGGTCATATCTTTCACAAAACTCTTCTCAGTCCCTTTATTTGGGGTCAGATCTTTCACAGAACTCTTCTCAGTCCTTGCATGTATATCTTCATCATCACTGTCGCTAGATCTGTGACTATTTAGCTCATCAAAAGTAACATTAATAGTTTTTTCAACAATCATAGATCTTTTATTGAAAATTTTATATCCCTTACTTTTAGCAGCATATCCGAGAAATATCCCGTCATCTACTTTGGAGTCGAACTTTCCCAAGTTATCCTTGGTGTTCAGGATAAAACAGCGACATCCAAAAACTTTAAAGTAAGAAATATTTGGAATCCTTCCAAACCAAAGCTCATATGGGGTTTTCTTCGAGATTGGTCGAATTAACACCCTATTCAAAACATGACAGGCTGTACTAACAGCTTCTGCCCAAAAATATTTAGGAAGATTATACTGATTCAGCATGACTCTAGCCATTTCGCTTAGAGTACGATTCTTCCGCTCCACAATACCATTTTGTTGGGGAGTTCTAGGACAGGAAAATTCGTGGTAATATCCACTATCATCACAAAACTTTTTGAAATCAGAATTTTTGAATTCGCCACCATGATCACTTCGGATACGAGTAATCATGAAGCCTTTTTCGTTTTGTACCTTTATGTAAAATATCTAAAATTCAAAAATTGTATCACTTTTGTTTGATAAGAAATAAACCCAAGTCAATCGAGAGAAATCATTAACAATAACAAAAGCGTAGAGCTTACCGCCAAGACTAGCGACTCTACTAGGACCAAATAAATCCATGTGAATTAACTGCAAAGGTCTATAAGTACTTACAGCGTTGATGGATTTAAAAGTAGACCTGTGTGCTTTATTCTTTTCACAGTCAGCACATACCATATCTCTCTTGAATGGAATCTCAGGGAGTCCTCTTACCAACTTCTTTGTACTTAGTCGTGAGATAGTATCCATGTTTGCATGTCCTAGTCTCATGTGCCATAGCCAGCTTTCATCTTGATTGGCTACTAGGCACCTACCTGCATTATTAGTATTCTCCAAAAAGAAAACATAAATATTGTCTTCTCGAATCCCTTTATATATATGGGATCACCAGATGACATATCATATATGGTATATTTATCTTTCACAAAATTGATACCATAACCATTATCTGCCAAATGACTTATGCTTAATAGGTTATGTTTCAATTCTGTTACTAGACAAACATCCTTTATTACTGGATAGGGAGAAATACCTACAGTACCATTACCAATTATATCACCTCTCAAATTATTTTCGAAGGAGACATCCTTCTTTCTTCATCGATAGCGTAGCGAACAAAGATGCATCACCAGTCATGTGTCGCGAACATCCGCTATCGAGTATCCATTTGCTTCTAGCATGAGAGGGTTGAGGGTCCACCTACAAAACAAGTAGATGAATCCTTTGGTACCCATTTACTGAAGGGTCCATTCTGATTAGCTTTAGGTCTCCAGATTAAAGTATGATTGTCAACAAGCTTTCTTGCTAAATAATACTGTGATATGTGTCCGTGCGTACCACAATAAGTGCAAGTCAGTTTAGAACCAGATGTGGTTGAAACTGTGTTTACATGCTTGTTTGGTTTGGAGAACCTATAAGTGAAAGCATGATGATATTCGTGTTTCTTCTGTGCTTTCTTATTTTTAGTCCTCTTAGGTGTATGCTTAGCATTAGGATTAAAATTAGGCTGTGTCACAGGTATTTCCTGTTTGCCTAACTTGATTTCTAACCTTTTAGAAATTGCAATAGACTCTTCATATTTAGCAGTCATAACTGAGAGTCTATGTTCTGTTACTAAGTGCATCTTCTTCTCTGTGTCATACAGCTTTTGCATCATAACATAATCTCTTTCTTTCTTTTCAATATTGAGGATAGCCTCATGATAGTCTACCTTGAGTTTGGCTATCTCTTTCGTGTTACCGGTAGTAGACGTCTCTTTAATATCTTCAATAAGATTGGACAGTCTAGCTAACTCGGTTGTGTATGCCTTAATCTATTTTCGAGATTGCTTATACTTGTCAAGCATATTTTTGTGTTCTTCAAGTAAATCACTAAATTCATTTTCTAACTCATCGAAAGTAAAATCATCATATAGAGGGTTTGACGATACCTTATCAAATGCCATAAGACAGACATTTGCATTGTCGCAGGGTCTATCCTCTTCTTCTGTATCACTGGCATCACTTTCATGCCAGATACTTGTGTTGGCATACTTTCGACCAGATATTGCTTTTCTGCTTGATCTTGATCTATCATATGGACTGCTTTTCTTGGTGGTTGGACAGTCCTTCTTCATGTGCCCTGACTTTTTGCATCCAAAGCATATGGTTTCATCTTCATTGCTTTCTTGGATATCTTTCTTCTTTCTGCTTGTAAACTTTAGGTACTTCCTGAAGTTCTTCACAAGTAGGGCTTGTTCATCACCACTTGGTGATTCTTTATCGGAGTCATTGCATGTTGATTTTCTTGCTTGAGCTTTGAACGCAATAGATTTTTCCTTTGGTGTTGCTTCCTCAAACTCTTGCAAATCAAGTTCATGGGTCATCAGCTTTCCCATCAATGTTTCCAAGGACATAGTGGTGAGATGGTTTCCTTCAATAATTGCTGTGGCATTTGGATTCTAGTTCTTTGTTAGAGCCTGCAGCACTTTTCTGATCTTCTCATGATTGCTGTAATCCTTACCAAGAGATTGCAAAGGATTAGTTATATCAAGGAAACGAGTAAACATCTGTGTAATTGACTCACCGGATTTCATCTTAAAAGATTCATATTCCTGTGTCAGTCTACTAATTTTGGATTCCTTCACTTGGAAAGTACCTTCATGAGTTACCTCAAGAAGTTTCCAAATTTTGTGAGACGTCTTACAGGTTGAAACTCTGCTGAACTCCGTCTTGTCAATTGCACAGAATAGTGCATTGATGGCACGAGCATCAAGACTAGCCTTAGCTTTTTCAGCTTCGGTATATTTGTCATGAGGCTTTTCTATAAGAATGCCTTCAACCACTGTGGTTGCTGGTTTCTTATATCCATCAATGACTATTGACCAAAGATCAAAGTCGAGAGACTTTAGAAAGAAAGTCATTCTTGTTTTCCAATAGGTATAATTTGTTCCATCAAATAGGGGAGGTCTATTTGTGGATTGCCCTTCACCGTTGAATGTTGATTTCACGGCTGCCATATATATACTCTCTGAGGTATGTTATATTAGAATATAACCTGCTTTGAAACCAATTGTAGGACCGTTGAGCACCTCTAGAGGGGGGGTGAATAGAGTGTGTGTGTGCAGCGAAAAAATAATCACCAATTAAAAGTTTAAACTATGGTAGTGAAATAAGAGACAGTAAATATAATGCAGCAAGAGATAGAGAATTCAAACTCAGCGACACAGCGATATATACTGGTATCCCTCTGAGAGGACTAATCCAGTCTCGAGTACTCTTGCTCGATGTTAATCCACTAATGGCATAAGCTTTAACTGAGAGCTTGCAGTCTCTTACAATACCGTGCTTGGTGACAAGCGCACGACCAGCTTCACAACACCGTGCTTGGTGATGAGCGCACGACCAGCTCCACAACAGAAAAGTTGTTGGATTGGAACGACCTCTTTACAACTCTTGAAATACCAAAAGATTCTAAATCAACTCTGATAGTACTGGCTTTTGGCTAAGAGGTGAATAGGTATGATTTGAAAATCTTGGATCATTTGAAAACACTTGAATAGTAGAGAAGAGAAGATGAAGAGTGAATGAATGATTTGAAATAAAAAAGTTCTTCTCTATTTATAGGTGTTTTCTGGAACCGAACTCGGATAGAGTTCGGGCAGAGTTCGGATGCATATATCTCGCAAAGAGACGTTGCTCGCAGATTTGGAGGCAACAGAAATTTAAATACAAATTGACCGAACTCGGACTGAGTTCGGTCCGAACTCGGGCCGAACTCGGTTAGGAGTTCTGTCAGGAGATTTTTTTGAAATATTTAATTAGAAATTGTTTTTCAAAGATATTTTGGAATATTTTGTAAAATGATATCTGAGTGTAAAAAGATATATGAGTGGTAATGGGTAGGCTTTTTAGAATGTGGACTGAAATAACCCTAAGCCAGTATTACCAAAATTGATTTTACAAAATAAATCCTAGACTCAATAAAATGTAAAATACAGAATAAAATATAAAATGAGTCATCTCCAGATTTGATGAAGTTGGTGCTTCGTTGATGCAGTACAACGTCCGTTGAAATTGATTTCATATATCCTGAAATGATTAGCAGTATTTTGTATATTTTGTTTATTGACTTAAGTGCATGTTGATTATCGAAATCGGGTGTGACCATGGAATGGGCCAACAGTTTCCTTCAATAATTATTGCAGCCTTCAGAATCTATTTCTTTGTGAGAGCTCGCAGCAGCTTGCAAATCTTCTCATGAGGAGGACAAAGGATTTACAATATCCAGAAATCTTGTGAACATTTGCGTAATGAATTCGTTTGGCTTCATCTTGAATGCCTCATACTCTTGAGTAAGTCTACTGATCTTAGATTCCTTGACTTGCGTTGTGCCTTCATATGTTACTTCGAAAAGTTTTCACACTTCATTGGATGTAGTGTATGTAGACACCCTGTTGAATTCTGTAATACTCTAGTCCCAAAATACTTAGGACCAAGTACGTAGACATGCCAGATGCATATACACGAAGAATACTCCAATGTACGGAATCCTCGTATACGTATATAAGCTGTATATAAAATAATCATAGGCCAGAATACAATAATCTAATCTCATCACAGCTCAACACAGAAGATATAAGAATCCAGAATAAATAAGTGTATCAAAGAGATAGCCGGGTGGACATACCCACTCCAAACAGCTATGTAAAATAGTCTCAAATGATCGGAGTCCAACCTCCGCAAAATGGAAATAAAAGAAAATAGAAGATGTCCACTAAATGTCTCAATGTATAAATAAACTAAAAGTCAGCTGGAGATGCCTCATCATCAATGTAGGAAGAATCCGATGCCGTGTCGTACTCCTGCGGGAAATCGTCTAACCCTGAAGAGATAACTAGGTCCTCAGAGGGACGTAACAAGATACAAGAAAACACCTTGCCATATAAACTGTGATATATAATAGAGAGTAAAAGGGAATGAATGCAATAGGATTCCTAACCATTCTACTGTGAATATGTAGTTGAGATACAATTTTTCGATGCATGAGCCCTGACTGATAATAGGATCCAGTATAGTCCCCTCCCAGACACCAGTGACCAAGCGCATAACGTTCAAGAACGTCAGTGACCAACTTGAGGGGGTAAGCATACCCGTATCTCCAGCGGAGCTTTCGAGTTACAAGGGAAAGTGTAATAGAAGCCCATACGTCAGGTATTGTTCTCCCCACCCAATGCCTAGCATCGTCATCTCCGTGACTAATATGAACCTCTAGTAACCGCCAAGTCTACTAGCAAGCAATTATATTGGCAGTTACTCATATCCGTCGCATGCCTCAGACGTATCGATGGCTAGTCGACTACATGAGTACGTATCCTACATATGACTCACAATACGTGATAAAGCATGTGTCAAGGCCGTATGAGATATACCAATACCTCATCATCAATGGGTGGTCACTAGGCTAAGTCAATACAAGAAAATAGAACGAAAGCAAGTAAAATGACCGATACAGTCGCTTGTACCCAAGTGTGACTTGGACGCACAGTGATATAATGCTAACAACAGATAAGTAATGTTAAATATAAATAACTGAAAATAAGATAAAGTAAATAACAGAGTACGGTGGCAAGGTATCTTGCCTGGTGGTACGGGAATGGCAACTCCAAACAATTAATCACGTCAGTAATAAATCTCAAAATCCACGAACGGCTCCGGATGCTGAAACAAACATCAAGAATGTTCCCGGTGTAAAAGATATATCTAGGAAACGCCTATCCAAAAGTCAAATTCTGGAATAGGGGCAAAATCATAATTTTGGATCAAAATGATGTCCGCCATTGGACCCATTTTGTACCGAAATGCATGCCAATATCTATGGACTCTAAAGTCGTAAAACTACATGTCTATGGGTCCAATTTGAGGAGACGAACCCAACCGTATGTCCAAAGTTGGATTCTGATGGTCCGTATACAATTTTGTCCGTTAGAACGGGTCGCGGGCCCACCAAATAGGAGTTCCGGTCGACCATCTCAGAATCGGACCAAACTTGGCACACAGGATCTGAATTTGATACGGTCCTGATGGCATAATTTCGTCTCGATGCGACGAACGTACACGAAGTTGTGGCCAAGTTTACAAAAAGTCGATACGGGGTATCTTGACGGATACGCACTAATTTTGTCGCACACACGCAACAAAATCGAGTTTTGTCAGTTCTCACACGTCGACAACATCCATACACGCATTTCGATGCGTATAGTGCATGACCACGTCGCCCGATTTGTCGGGGCGCATACCGTATCGGTAAGAACTATTAAATTTCTACTATTTAAAAATCAACTTTTTTTCGAAACTTTAAAACTGATTTAATCACAAACTACTCAATGAAAAGTAAAACAACAAGTTGGGTTGCGAATTCGTATATGTTGTTTACAACTTTGTTTAAACGGGTTCCCGAAATTGTCAAAGAATCGGCAAAACGTTGCCTTCAAAGTTAGGGTTTGGGCTAATTTTTCTGTCCTATTTTAGGACTATTTTTGCAATTTTTTACATCAATTTATCTCTGAATCGAATCTGATTCTATACGAAGAAATTGATGAGGCTTCTAGGTGTATAGGATATCTACGCATAGGAGTCGACGGATCAAAAATTGATCAAGTGGTTATCAAGAAAATGGATCGGTAAGGTGGACACCTCGCTGCGTGTTGAAACAGAGTCTTCTATGTTTGCTGTCGTCCCGTAGCAAGTGCGGCGGCGCTCCGTTGATCTCCTGGCTACTACAGGTGGCCAAGGACGTGCGTGAGGTGTCGACGTAGTTGGAGGTCAGTTGCTTTGTGTCAAGGAGATAGTTTCTCGAGGGTTTTTGAGGATTAGATGAAAGCTTCTGCAGTTCGATTATATGTGTATCCACAAATTTGATTCGATTTAAAATCGAATTTGTATTTGATTTATACATGGATCTTTGGATTAGATAGAAGAGATTAGGATTTAGTTTTCAAGGGATTGATCTCATCCAAATTGGATGAGAAATGCATTAAATCGGAATTTGAGAAGGATCGAGGTTCTCGATCAAAAGGGGGGTCGGGTTCTGCTTGATGCAGGAGAAGCAAGGGAACAGTGCTTTAGCATTGTTCCAAGCCTTAGTGATTTTCCTTTTTTATTGGTACATATGCTTATATAATATAATACCTGTCACGACCCGCACCCTAGAGTAAGGGCACGAGAAGTGGGTACGTCCAGCCTACGCCGCAGTGTCGGCGGTAGAACGCTGTCCTAGGTCACAACATCTAACAATATAATTCTAAGCAGTTTATACTCTCCGAATGGGGGTGACATAGGAGAATGTAAACTCAATCACAACTAAGAAAGAAGAAGCACGATATGATATAGAACTCAAAGTAAATACAGATGATCAAATAGTCTAAGTGTCTAAGATAACATCTCAGCCAATATCCAGAATACAAGTCTCAACTACTGAATATGAAAGCATATATACAACCCAGATCTCAAAGATAGAAATAAAGTCTAACTAAACTAGTCTCAAGACAACATAAGTAAGACAAAGCCTAACTAAGCTAGTCTAGGCAATAGGGGTAATGTCATCAGCTAGAGCTGGGTCCTCCTGAGAGTCCAGCTCACATTTGTCGTCTAGGGCTGTCCCGTAGAAGGTATCCACACAAGCCTCCTCTTCGTCCTCTGTAATATTTTTAACAGGTCCAGTCAGGACAAGAGCGAGCACAATACATCTCAACAGTTCATAGCAGGTTAGAAAATATAATCATACAGTAAAGTAAGATACATGAACTGAAATAATACAGTATGTAAACAGAGGGAGAACTGTAATAGAAATATCTACTAGAAATAGAGAACTAACAGTGGCTAGTGAGTCAGAGTACAATATAGACATGTAAATGGCATACGAGATTCTGATGCTACACTACAAAAAGATTCTGATGCTACACTATTTGGATAAGGTTCACATGTCTACTTCTACTCCCCCGTACCCCCAATCAATACACAAGGATCCATCCAGGTTATGTTATGATTCCATGCAATGACCCACAAGGGGTAATACATGGTATGCCCATAAATGGGTGATTCTGGGAATGCCCATAAATGGGAGATTCAAGGAGACTCTATGATCATAAGAGTATATGTCACAAGTGATCAATGAACCATGAAGCATAGTGTACACAATGTAAGTGAAACGCACAGAACATGTAGTATCCGATGCTCCTGAAGGATAACATCTCAAGAAGGGATCCATATAGTACTAATCCGTGTGACCAATGTGACAGTATCAAGTACAGTAATTTAAAGCAGAAAAATAATTCTAAACAGGATTTAAAATGATCAGAGAATGTATTCGCCTGCTATATGAGTGTCCGGATGAAATATACTGTCCAAGGAGGGGTGTCTGGCTCCTAATCAGAACAGCACAAGTCACAACAAGTCTAAAATGGTAACAAGATGCAATTCAATGCATTCTAAATGAATATAGGTCAATCTAGGCCAAAGTCAACTCTTGGTCAATTCTGGTCAACCCTAGAAGTCAAACTAGGTCAACTATGGTCAAACTAGGTCTAACAAGTCTAAATTAGGTCAAACAAGTCATCCTAGGTCGAAACAAGCCTACACTAGTCTATCAAGTCCATACAAGTCTAACCAAGCTATATAGAAAATCAACATGCAATCCTTAATACAATTTGTGTATATACATTATACATACAAAGTCATACCTATGCTATAGAGAGCTAATATATATAGGCATGTATCAACTTTTATATATATATATATATATATATATATATATATATATATATATATATATATATATATATATATACATACATACATCACTATATGATTATATAGATACGAATATACATTTATATACCTAATAGGCCTACACAATACACATACATATATTATACATACTATTTCAAGTATCTATACTAGATACATATATATATTACACATACCTATATTACATATATAGATATACATATTACATATATACATACATACATATATATATATATATATATATATATATATATATATATATATATATATATATATATATATAATGTAAAGAGGGATAAAAGAGGAGTGATGTGTGTGTGTTAGTGTAGAGGCAAGCAATGTGAGTGAACTGTGAACAGTGAAGGGTACACTGACACAGGAAAACAGTGAGTATATTGGAAAAATCAGTGAGTGGAAAAGACAGGAATTCAGAAAGTGTGTGTTGACAAGTGCATTCAGGCAATATCCTTGAACTGTGATAGGAAGATAGGACTTAATCTCAGATTTTACATGTTTGTGTGAGCAGTGAGTAGAAAGCCCCAAACCAAGTTCAGATTAACACCAGAAACCAATACAACATTCCCAGATTTTTATTACATTCAGTTCAGTTTTAGTTCAAAACTTTAAAGTCCTAATTTGAATCCAATTCCCAACCAAAATCACCCAAATTTGACACATAGCTAGAACACATGTAGGAGAATAACATTAGGGTTTTAAATCATGCTAATAACAGTATTAAATGGGTTAATTTAACTGCCAAAGTTCGAATATTAAAACTGGAAAACTGAATATGGACTGATATTTAAGTATCAGAAAAAGTAAATGGGATTACATGTATAAACCCATACTAAAATGAACTATAAATGGTTGGTAACGTATCCTAGATATGTGCACATGTCATACAGACCAATTCATGTCCATACGAGTAGACACAGCCGTGTCCAACCCAACACAAACACTTACAGTGCACACGGACACAGAAATTTCAGTACAGTCTCGTGCACAAGTGCACGCGTGTCGTGCACCCGTCACAAGATACTTCGTGTCTCGTACACACACCTACGTGTTCGCCAGGTGTCAGGCTACCTACGTGTCACCCTGATTTGGGTCGACGTATCTCCGTGTCGTGTCAATCAGAGCGTATCAGAGCTCAAATAATCGACTGAGCAGAACCCAGTACAAAATCAGTACAGTATCTCGTGTTCCCTCGACACGACACGAGAGGTCGTACCACTTGGGGAGTGTCGTGTCAGATACTGCCCCAATGTGTCCTCGAAGTATCATGTGTCCTCGTGCTGTGTCCAAAGAGAAATCTACCCCGAGTAGCAGGACAGCGTGCACAGTGTCTTAACCGCGTGTTCGTGTGTCCAAATCGACACGACACGACACTAATCCAATCCCAGTCCAACTGAAATCCAAAAGCCACACCAAATCAATAATTCCTATTCAAAAATAATTTGAAAACCAAACCGAAATGCCCTTTGGGGCATTTCATCAAACACATTGCCTATGGGACTGATACGTGTCCATTTACGACACAAAATGGACACGAAACCTAGGTTTAGGTATACCTACAGTTAGGGTAGACCTAGGACTTTCCAAATATGCAAAGAAACTAGAATTTTAATGGTGTTTAGATAGTTTTACCTATTGGTGTCCAAATACAAGAAAAGCTTCAATAGGGGGGTTCTTCTTGCTAGCAAATAGCTCCAAATTGTCCACAAACTGAGATTAAACATGATGGACAGCAAGTATAGGTGATTTAGAATCTAATGTAATTGATTTGAGGGAAAAAGGAATTAAAATGGAATTTCTATGAATTAATGAAGTTGGGAAAATACCTCTTCCTTAAACTTGTTCTTTCCTAAAAGAGGCTAGCCCTAAATGGAGGAGACTATTTATAGGGAGAATACCAATGTGGCCGGCCAACTAATGTTAGGGTTAGGTTTTGGCAATAGCTAATGGGCTTTGGGCTTAGTTAAAATCAATGGTTCAAAACCATAAGTCATGGCTTATGACTAAAAGCCTTTCTATTCTAACTTGAGTTTAATGACTAACCATAGGTTAACTCTAGTCTAACTAGGATTACATAACCTAACCAAGTCCAAACTCAACTAGGGTTAGCTTTTAGGTTAGTCTACTAAGTCAATGCTAGTCAAAGTCAACCTAGTCAACCATCATTCAAATAATTCCAAAATAAATCCTAAAAATTCCCATAAATTATAATAAATTATAATAAATTCAAATAACCTTAAAAATAACAAAAATATCCTCAAACTAGAAATGTGGTAGTGACAAATCTACCCTCCTTAAAAGAATTTGGTCCTCAAAATTGAAAGGCGAAATGCAACTGATGAGAAGGATAGAAAGTATACCTCACGGTCCAAAAAGATATGGGTAACGCTCGCGCATCTCATCCTCCCGCTCCTAGATAGACTCTCCTGGAGAATGATGCCTCCATGCGACGCGTACCAAGGGTATCACCTAGTTCCTCAAAACCTTCTCACGTCGATCCAGTATCTCCACTGGCTGCTCTGGATAGCTGAGAGAAGGTCCAACCTCAATCTCCGAATGATCGAGCACATGGCTAGGGTCAGCCACGTACCGTCTCAACTGTGATACATGGAATACGTTGTGGACCCCCACTAGTGCAGGTGGTAAGTCTAGCCTGTATGCCACGTCACTGACTCTCCCGCTGATAACGAAAGGACCGATAAAGCGCGGGCTAAGCTTTCTACCTCCACCAAAACGTATCGTACCACGAGTCGGAGATATCTTCAAGAAAACCTGGTCTCCAATCTAATCACAAACAAGGTCTCAATTAATTATGACAAACAAACATAATCAATAAAACATAAATAATAAACCTAAATCTAATCCTACTCTAATCTGTACCTCAAACTCCAACGGCCTCCGGTTGCTATCGGCCCAGTGTCGATGTCTGTCCTGCGCCACACGAAGTCTGTCCCTGATGAGCTTCACCTTCTCGCCTGTGTCAACAACCATCTCTGGTCCCAGTAAAGCTCGCTCACCAACATCATCCCAAGATAAGGGTGTACGACACCTACGCCCGTACAGAGCCTCGAAAGGTGACATCTCAATGCTGGCCTGGAAGCTGTTGTTGTAAGTAAACTCCACCAAATGTAGATGATCCTCCCAGGAACCTCCAAAGTCCAGGACGCACGTCTGCAGCATGTCCTCAAGTGTCTGAATAGTCCTCTCTGACTGACCGTCCATCTGGGGGTGGTATGTAGTACTAAACTTGAGCTGAATGCCCAAGCTGGTCTGCAGACTCCTCAAGAAATGGGAAGTAAAGCGACTATCCCAATCCGAGACGATGCTGACCGAAACCCCATAAATTTTGACTATCTGCCCCATGTACATCTCTGCAAGCCTCTCTGTAGACGTACCTACCTTGAATGACAAGAAGTGGGCCGATTTGGTCAACCTACCAACGATGACCCAAATCGCATCTTTCCCTCCTAGTGTACGCGGTAATCCAGATACAAAATCCATAGTAACATGCTCCCACTTCCACTCTGGAATGGACAATGGCTGCAACAATCCACCGGGCCTCTGTTTCTCTGCCTTGACCTGCTGACAGTCCAAGTATCTAGCTACGAAGCGAGCTACCTCCCGCTTCATCCCGGACCACCAAACATGCTCCCTCAGATCTCGGTACATCTTGTTGGCACCAGGGTGTATAGAGTACTGAGATCTGTGAGCCTCCTACAAAACCTGCTCCCTGAGCTCTCCGCTGGGCACACATAACCTGGAACCGTGCCTCAAGGCACCATCCTCTGTAAGAGAAAACTCGCCATCCAGCAATCCTGCTCGAACCTGCTCTCGGAGACACCGCAGAGTAATGTCCTCAAACTGCATCGCCTTGATTATCTCCACCAAGTCTGACTAAATCTGTATGCCACACATCTGCATCTGCACTCCGGGCACGATCACCTCAATCCCCAGGCTCTCCAAATCAGCAAGCAAGTGACGGTCCATGGTCAAACACATGGCTGTCGTATACCTACTCAAGGCATCGACAACCACGTTGGCCTTCCCTGGGTGATACTGAAGTAGGATGTCAAAGTCCTTCATCAACTCTAGCCATCTGTGTTGCCTCATGTTCAGCTCCTTCTGAGTGAACACATACTTTAAGCTCTTATGATCTGTAAAAATCTCCACCCTCTCTCCATACAGATAGTACTTCCACAACTTCAGAGCAAATATCACTGCTGCCAGCTCTAGGTCGTGGGTAGGGTAGTTCTTCTCATGGGGACGTAACTGTCTGGAAGCATAGGCAATTACCTTCCCGTGCTGCTGCAATACACAACCCAGCCCCTTCCCTGAAGCATCACTATAGATAGTGAATCCCCATCCTGAAGGCAATGTCAGAATCGGAGCTGTCATAAGCCGCTTCTTCAACTCATCAAAAGCTGCCTGACACTCCTCTGACCAAACATACTCAGCATCCTTCCGGGTCAACCGAGTCAACTGCTCTGCAACCCGGGAGAAATCCTGCACAAATCTTCGATAATATCCTGCCAGCCCCAGAAAACTCCTGATCTCTGCCACTGAAGTCGGCGCTGCCCATGCCACAACTGCTACGATCTTCTTGGGGTCAACTGAGATCCCATCTCCAGTCACCATATGCCCCAAAAAGTTAACCCGGTCCAAGAAGAACTCACACTTGGAGAGCTTCCTATAAAGCTGCTCCTTCTTGAGAGTCTCTAGCACTATCCTCAAACGCTCCTCGTGCTCCTCCTCAGTCTTGGAATACACCAAGATGTCGTCAATGAACACCACCACAAACTGATCTAGGTACTGGTGGAACACCTTGTTCATTAGGTTCACAAACACTGCTGGTGCATTGGTTAGCCCAAACGGCATAACCAAAAACTCAAACTGCACGTACCTCATCCTGAAAGCAGTCTTGGGAATATCCTCCCTCTTCACCTTCACCTGGTGATATCGTGACCTCAGATCAATCTTGGAAAATACCTGAGCTCCGCTCAACTGGTCAAAAAGATTATCGATCTACGGCAGTGGGTATCTGTTCTTAATCGTGAGGTTGTTGAGTGCCCTATAGTCAATACACATCCGTACTGACCCATCCTTCTTCGGCACAAACAATACTGGTGCACCCCATGGCGACGAACTCGAACGGATGAAGCCCTTGTCCTACAGCTCATCCACCTGCTTCTTCAGCTCCACCAACTCACTATTGTTCACCCGATAGACATACTGAGAGATAGGTTCCGTACCTGGAACCAAGTCTATCGTGAACTCAATGTCTCTGTCTGGTGGCAATCTAGGCAACACTTCTGAAAAAATATCCATATACACTGCTATCAAGGGGTGTGGAATCGTCTGCTCCTCAACCGAGACTCCGCAGAAAACTCTGCTGCTCTGCTCAGCCTGACGTCTGGAGTACTCGAACTCTGGCTCCCCCGACACTCTGAAGAAAACTCTATCCCCTTTGCAATCAATACTGGCGTGGTGCCTGCTCAACCAATCCATACCGAGTACTATATCGTAGTTCGACAATGGTATTACGAGCAGGCTCACCTCCAACTCACGGCCTCCTAGAACAACACTCTGACCCTTACAAACATCACTCACAAGGATAATGCCACCCCCGGTCGTGATCTTGTAAGTCCTAGGCAACGATTCAGCTATGATACCATGTCTAATCGCAAATGATACTGATATAAAACTATACGAAGCACCGAAATCGAATAATGCAAAAGTTGGACTGGAGTCGAGAAGAACCGAACCTGCAGGCTGTAGTGATACTCTGGTTTGAATACCACTACACTTCTAGTCTAGACCTGCATGGGCCACCACTAAAAATGTGTCACGACCCGCACCCTAGAGTAAGGGCACGAGAAGTAGGTGCGTCCACCCTACGTCGCAGTGTCGGCGGTAGAATACTGTCCTAGGTTACAACATCTAACAATATAATTCTAAGCAGTTTATAATCCCCGAATGGGGGTGACATAGCAGAATGTAAACTCAATCACAACTAAGGAAGAAGAAGCACGATATGATATAGAACTCAAAGGAAATACAGATGATCAAATAGTCTAAGATAACATCTCAGCCAATATCCAGAATACAAGTCTCAACTACTGAATATGAAAGAATATATACAACATAGATCTCAACGACAGAAATAAAGTCTAACTAAACTAGTCTCAAGACAACATAAGTAAGATAAAGCCTAACTAAGCTAGTCTAGGTAATAGGGGTAATGTCATCAGCTAGAGCTGGGTCCTCCTGAGAGTCTAGCTCACATGTATCGTCTAGGGCTGCCCCATAGAAGGTATCCACACAGGCCTTCTCCTCGTCCTCTGTAATATTTTCAACAGGTCCAGTCAGGACAGGAACGAGCACAATACATCTCAAAAGTTCATAGCAGGTTAGAAAATATAATCATGCAGTAAAGTAAGATACATGAACTGAAAAAATACAGTATATAAACAGAGAGAGAACTATAATAGAAATATCTACTATAATAGAGAACTAACAGTGGCTAGTGAGTCAGAGTACAATATAGATATGTAAATAGCATAGGAGATTCTGATCCTACACTACGGAAAGATTCTGATGCTACACTACTTGGATAATATTCACATGTCTACTTCTACTCTCCCGTACCCCCAATCAATACACAAGGATCCAGCCAGGTTATGTTATGATTCTATACAATGGCCCACAAGGGGTGATACATGGTATGCCCATAAATGGGTGATTCTGGGAATGCCCATCAATAGGAGATTCAAGGAGACTCTGTAATCATGAGAGTACATGTCACAAGTGATCAATGAACCATGAAGCATAGTGATACACAATATAAGTGAAATGCACAGAACATGTAGTATCCGATGCTCCTGAAGGATAATATCTCAATAAGGGATCCATATAGTACTAATCCGTGTGACCAACGTGACAACATCAAGTACAGTAATTTAAAGCGAGAAAATAATTCTAAACAGGATATAAAATGATCAGCGAATGTACTCGTCTGCTATCTGAGTGTCCTGATGAAATATACTGTCCGAGGAGGGGTATCTGGCTCCTAATCGGAACAGCACAAGTCACAATAAGTCTAAAATGGTAACAAGATGCAATTCAATGCATTCTAAATGAATCTAGGTCAATCTAGGCGAAAGTCAACTCTTGGTCAACTCTGGTCAACCATAGAAGTCAAACTAGGTCAACTATGGTCAAACTAGGTCTAACAAGTCTAAATTAGGTCAAACAAGTCATCCTAGGTCTAAACAAGCCTACACTAGTCTATCAAGTCCATACAAGTCTAACCAAGCTATATAGGAAATCAACATACAATCCTTAAGACAATTTGTGTATATACATTATACATACAAAGTCATATCTGTGCTATAGAGAGCTAATATATATAGGCATGTATCAACTTATATATATATATATATATATATATATATATATATATATATATATATATATATATATATATATATATATATATACATACATCACTATATGATTATATAGATACTAATATACATTTATATACCTAATAGGCCTATACAATACACATGCATATATTATACATACTATTTCAAGTATCCGTACTAGATACATATATATATTACACATACCTATATTACATATATAGATATACATATTACATATATACATGCATATATATATATATATATATATATATATATATATATATATATATATATATATATATATATATATATATATATATATATATATTACATATATACCTATATTACATATATAGATATACATATTACATATATACATGCATATATATATATATATATATATATATATATATATATATATATATATATATATATATATATATATATATATATATATATATATATAATATATAGGTATATAGAATGTAAAGAGGGATAAAAGAGGAGTAATGTGTGTGTTAGTGTAGAGGCAAGCAATGTGAGTGAACTGTGAACAGTGAAGGGTACACTGTCATAGGAAAACAGTGAGTACATAGAAAAAATCAGTGAGTGGAAAAGATAGGAATTCAGAAAGTGTGTGTTGACAAGTGCATTCAGGCAATATCCCTGAACTGTGATAGGAATATAGGACTTAATCTCAGATTTTACATGTGTGCGTGAGCAGTGAGTAGAAAGCCCCAAACCAAGTTCAGATTAACACCAAAAACCAATACAACATTCCCAGATTTTCATTACATTCAGTTCAGTTTTAGTTCAAAACTTCAAAGACCCAATTTGAATCCAATTCCCAACCAAAATCACCCAAATTTGACATATAGCTAGAACACATGTAGGATAATAACATTAGGGTTTTAAATCATGCTAATAATAGTATTAAATGGGTTAATTTAACTGCCAAAGTTTGAATATTAAAACTGGAAAACTGAATATTGACTGATATTTAAGTATCAGAAAAAGTAAATGGGATTACATGTATAAACCCAAACTAAAATGAACTATAAATGGTTGGTAACGTATCCTAGATATGTGCACGTGTCATACAGACCAATTCATGTCCATACGAGTAGACACAGCCGTGTCCAACACAACACAAACACTTACAGTGCATACGGACACAAAAATTTTAGTACAGTCTCGTGCACAAGTGCACGCGTATCGTGCACCCGACACAGGACACTTCATGTCTCGTGCACACACCCACGCGTTCGCCAGGTGTCAGGCTACCTACGTGTCACCCTGATTTGGGTCAACGTGTCTCCGTGTCGTGTCAATCAGAGCGTGTCAGAGCTCAAATAATCGACCGAACAGAACCCAGTACAAAATCAGTACAGTATCTCGTGTTCCCTCGACATGACACGAGAGGTCGTGCCACTTGGAGAGTGTCGTATCAGATACTGCCCCAACGTGTACTCAAAGTATCACGTGTCCTCGTGCTGTGTCCAAAGAGAAATCCACCCCGAGTAGCTGGACAGCGTACACAGTATCTTAACCGCGTGTTCGCGTGTCCAAATCGATACGACATGACACTAATCCAATCCCAGTCCAACAAAAATCCACAAGCCACACCAAATCAATAATTCCTATTCAAAAATAATTTGAAAACCAAACCGAAATGCCCTTTGGGGTATTTCATCAAACACATTGCCTATGGGACTGATACGTGTCCATTTAGGACACGAAATGGACACGAAACCTAGGTTTAGGTATAACTACAGTTAGGGTAGACCTAGGGCTTTCCAAACATGCAAAGAAACTGGAATTTTAATGGTGTTTAGATAGTTTTACCTATTGGTGTCCAAATACAAGAAAAGCTTCAATAGGGGGGTTCTGTAAACCCCCTAAATTTTTACTATATTTTTTTTAATTTAATTTATTTTGGTATTGATTTTTATTGTGGTATCGTACCTCGAGTGCGAATGCGTAAAGACGTAAATATGAGATATTTGTTCATTCATATACAAATATTTTATTATTGTTTCTCTTATGAATATAGAATAAATATGTTGTTTCAATACATAGTATAAACAAATATTTTCATAGCAGGAGAACATTTCACAATATTTGCCAAAACCTTTATATTTTACTTTTATAAAAGATTATTTTATTTCTAGTTCAAATTAATTTAGAAAACTATATTTTATGTAAATACCTTATTTGCATGGATGTACAAATTTTTATTCATATATTTTTTGGATTTTTGAAATTATTTATTATTATTATTTTTAGAAAAGATATTTTGAACTTATTGTGGTAATTTAAACTTTGATTTGATTTTATTGATTTAATTTAAATAAGTTTGATTTAAATATGGGAATCATCTATATTTAATTTGGATTTGAAATTATCTAGATTTAATTGAGTTTGATTTGGATTGGATTTGGATTGAATCGGTTTTAAAATAATTTAAATTAAAAGGAAGATTAATTAAAGGGGGTTTTAAATAAATACTAATCCTACTTCTACTAGGAAAACATCTCTATCTATATCCTATCCTAACAAAGCAAACTCCAATTTATTTAAATCAAATCCTATCTAATTTAGGAGATAAATCTGAAATAAATAACTATATAAACCCAATACATCCCCCTTCTATCAACCATAATTCGAAATTATTTTTAGTCCAATAGAAACCCTAAAATTCGTCATTAGAATTCAGCCCCGCTTTTTAGTAGCAAGAGCAACTTGCAATGACGATATCTCCTAGCTCCGAACTCCGTTTTACCTCCAGTTTTTTTTTAAAAGAAGCGTATCGAGGTAAGCTTTCCAAAAACATATTTTAATAGACAAAATTCATTCTGTAGATTTCTACAAAATTGTTTGAGTGTCTAGTGTCCCAAAAATAAACGGGTTTCAGTATTTTTGCGATTTCGGGAGATTCCGGAAACGAAAATGCGATCCGTTTAGTTTTTCGGAGAGCTAATACAAAAACCTATGCCATATCCTAACTTTAGAATTTATTAAATAAATGTAATAGGTGCAGTATTATTTATAATTAGATAATAGATTATTTTCAGCATCCGAAGTTGTACCTATACCTTCCTCTTGTGCACTGCTGTTGATTCGTTGCCAGGACATCATCTTACCTCACTCGGACATCAGGCAAGACACCTTGCCTTTACTGTTTAATTTCTTGCTCAATATCATGTATGTTATTTTTACTTATTCTAGAAAATATAAATTGTACTTGCAAATTATTATATTTTAGTTGCATATGGCTTAGAGTTAAGGGACCACCTTGGTTTGTGTCACATTCATTGGCCCTGACACTTGTGTATCACGAGTCACGAGTCTTATATAGATCTCGGACGTACGTATCGACTGGCCATCGGTGCGCACATGCCATGCGATAGGCAATAACTGCTAAATAGTTATGGTTGTCTAGAAGACTTAGCAGTTATTAAGAAAGTCGTGATGTAGATACAACACGTGTAGTGCATGGGGAGGGTGAAGACAGTTATTAGGCGCAGGGGCTTTCACACCTTTACTTTTCTCTAGCTGCCATTTGTGACTCAGTCGAGAGCTAGTGGCCGTGCATTTATTTACTTTTCTCTAGATGCCACTAGTGCCTCGGTTGAAACACAAATGTGCCGTGCATTTACTTTCCTCTAGCTGCCGTTAGTGACTCACTCAAGAGCTAGTGGCCGTGCATTTATTTTTCTCTAGTTGCCCCTTAGTTCTCGCTCGAGTGCTAATGGGCCGTGCATTTACTTTTCTCTAGACGCCACTAGTGCCTTGGTCGAAACGCTAACGTGCCGTATTTCTAGTCTCGAGAGCCCTTGTGTGGAACGTTGTCTTCAAATGCATATTCATATAGAATGGTTAAGAACCTTTATTTGTGTAGTTTTCTGTTGAGCTTTATTTATTCAGTTATCGGTATGATATTATGTGTCTTGTTACGTCCCTCTGAGGACCTGGTTATCTCGCCAGGTGTGTGTTGTTGTCTTTCGCAGGTGCTTTTGCTCTAGCCGTGATCACTGCTATTTCTTCGAGGATGATTGCACTTGGATCGTCTTCGTTTCGCTCGTCAAAATCATTCTTTGTGCATCATATATTTCTTTCCTTACTTGTTGGTAGTGGATTTGTCTCCGCCCAACATATTTTATCAAGACAATTCATAATCATTATTTGAAATCTTTTATTTTTTACTTTGTGCGGATGAGATTAGTCATGGTTTTACTGCATTTACAGCTTATGTATCCATACGAGTCCTATGTACTTCGTATGAATACAGCTGGCATGTCTACGTTCCTAGTCCTACGTATTTTGGGACTGGGGCGTTACATGTTTTTGTGGTGGCCCATGCAGGTCAGTTGTCACTTCGGTTACGTAATTGTACCGATGTGAGCCTGCAATATAGGATTAGAATCTAGGAATCTCATCCATACAGCTTGACCTCTTCCCTTGGCTTCAATTTCTGAACTCTTGTTCGACCTCCTTGAACTGCATCTTGCTTGATTCCTTTCGACCGTTGATTCTTATTTTCGTGCTTAGTGTCAACTAGGAAGATGACTACACTAGTATATGCTCATAGGTCAAACACACGGCTAAAATGGTAATATTGGCAATTGGAATACATTCAAGACTCTAATTGAGTTAAAAAGGCTTTTTAGTGTGATTTTAATAATTAGTAATTGGTAAAGTAGGATATTACCACGAAAAGTTTTAACCTTGAGATTTCTAAATAGTAAACACCAGAGGATTTATGGAATTTCATACTTGGTTTAAGAAAGTGATTGATTTTCAAGATTTGATATTTATGAATTATTGGATTATAGTTATACATCCTTGCATAAGTATAAAATTGATTTGCTTTTCGAGTTGTGATATTTATGAGTTTTGGGTGACAGATATACATCTTTGAACAAATATAAAATTTATTTAATTTTCGAGTTTTGATGTTTATGATTAATTGTATTATAGTTATACACCTTTGAACAGTTATAAATTTGGTTTGAAAATAATCTTAGCTTTTAAAAATGGCCATAAGAATTATTTAAATTTGAGTTGTACAACTTGCAATTTTCATGTTTATTAAATTTTGAATTTTAAGTGGAAGTAATGATGGTGAATTTTGGTTTAAAATATTTGAAAGTTATGAAAACAATTTTTTTAAATTTTTTTTATTTTAAATGGTGTCCTATGATTGAGGATTTAGAAATCTATTTAGATTTTTGGTAAAAAAAAGAGATTGTTACTGATAAGATTATTTAAAAATTTAGTTTAATGTTGGATTGCTAATATCGCAAATTTTGAAATAAAATAAAAATATAGTAATGATGTGATAAGGTTGTTTTGATTGATTAAATAAAGTTACCATTTAAAATTGTTGATTATGTTGGTATGACTTAGTATGAATAGAAGTTATAATTGATAAGAGTATTGAGCGTAATTTTTGAGATTGCTTTTAATATGCTAAGAGTTTTATTATGAGTTATTTGGAAATTTTAGAGTGTTAAATTTTTGATTGATTGTGAAATTTTTATGGATTCGTAAATTATAAACTCTTGAGTTAAATAGTTGAATTTAAACGTTAATTTTGGAAATGTTAGTAGTAACGTGATAAAATTTTGCTTTGAGATTTATGAGAGTGATTTAAATTTTTATGATGAATTTGAACGGCTTGGAGCGAATACAAATTTTGGTGGTTTATTTTTTTGAAAATTTAATTTTGAAACTTTTGGAGGAAATTTGAGTTAAATTTTAATGGTAGGCCATCAAGATAGCTCTAATGAGATAGATGTTCTCCACATTAATTGCCATGTCACTCATGACCATGATAGTAGTATATACACCTGTGTTGTTAGTCATCTACCAAGCTATGTGACTGTATTTTTACCTTGACTTACTCGACCCACTTCAATTCTAGATCTTTTAATTGCAACATTCTAACCCATTTGCAATTTGAATAATGAGTTAATGGTTCCTTAACTGTATTCATCTAGAAGACTATCTTCTCTCTGGAATTGTGTTCCTAAATTATTTTTATGGATTCTTTAATTAATTTCATTTCATGCTTTAACTTGATCTTCTTTATTTTGTGCATTAAATATCATCTCGTGAACTCCCACTTTCTATTTTAAATTCTTTTGTGTCCTTTAGTGTGACTTGGATATTTGGAGCACAACACTAGACTTTTCCATTCAATAAATTTTATATGCAAGACCTAGACGAGCCCACCTTCATGTAGGAATATTATGTGCCACTAAAACACGTCTCCATGTACTTTATTTTTGTGATACGACTTTCAAGTCAAAATGGCTAGCTATAAACCATACCATAATACCATTGTCCTTTTCGACCACAGATAGTGACTCAATCTCGACTCAATTCTTTCGATCCGATATGTGATTTTGTTCTACTTAATTCCTTAAATACTTAACTTTGTGCTTTATCTTGATTGCTTGACCCATTTTCCCATCACACTATTAGTTTAACTCTTGTAAGTTGGGTAGAATGCTTTACGACCTAACTATCCTTATGACCTTAACCAAGTCTTAGACAAGTAGACCGTAGGATGACTACATAGGTACCTAGATCCTTAAGAAGTTCGAAATAATTCTACTCTCTTTCAGTAATAATCTCATGTGCCTATATTTTTACCATCTTGAATAATGTTGCTACTATAAACTAGTTTTGCAAGCTTATCCATCTATCGAGCTTGTTCATGACTTATGCTATTGAGCGCGCGCTCACTAACATATTGTCTAATTAGAACCGGTGCATGATGGTCTGATCAACCAAGTGCACTTTGGTTCGCTTTTTACATATCGTTCTAACATGGATGGAGACATAGTTAAACTTGGCCTCTAGAGTCTCATCCACGATTGCCTTGGCAATTCTCTTTTGAACTATTTATGTCGCCTTTGGACTACGTATTCGTATTCGATAATAGCTTCTTCACACTCTTAATAGTCTTTGTCTTTCACTCATTTTGGAATGACAAAACGCTCGTACTTGATATCCCCTTAGTTGTCCCACTATCTATTGCCAAGATAGTTAGCCACCGACCAACCAATGGAACTATATCCCCATCTCGAGTTACTCGTCCTTTTCCTTGACCCTAGATTCATTATCGTGACCATCATTCACTCCCTAAATTAAATTCGTAATTTATTTCCATAGTTATCGAGATCACGATTTTCTAATGCATGTTTGTGTTGAACGTCGTGATTTGATCGATATAACTTTGTACCTTCTCGAATCCCCTACTTATTTTTAATTTCGAGGACGAAATTCTTGTAAGTTGGGTAGGATGTAAACCCCCTAAATTTTTACTATATTTTTTTTAATTTAATTTATTTTGGTATTGATTTTTATTTTGGTATCGTACCTCGAGTGCGAATGCGTAAAGACGTAAATATGAGATATTTGTTCATTCATATACAAATATTTTATTATTGTTTCTCTTATGAATATAGAATAAATATGTTGTTTCAATACATAGTATAAACAAATATTTTCATAGCAGAAGAACATTTCACGATATTTGCCAAAACCTTTATCTTTTACTTTTATAAAAGATTATTTTATTTCTAGTTCAAATTAATTTAGAAAACTATATTTTATGTAAATACCTTATTTGCATGGATGTACAAATTTTTATTCATATATTTTTTGAATTTTTGAAATTATTTATTATTATTATTTTTAGAAAAGATATTTTGAACTTATTGTGGTAATTTAAACTTTGATTTGATTTTATTGATTTAATTTAAATAAGTTTGATTTAAATATGGGAATCATGTATATTTAATTTGGATTTGAAATTATCTAGATTTAATTGAGTTGGATTTGGATTGGATTTGGATTGAATCGGTTTTAAAATAATTTAAATTAAAAGGAAGATTAATTAAAGGGGGTTTTAAATAAATACTAATCATACTTCTACTAGGAAAACATCTCTATCTATATCCTATCCT
The DNA here is from genome assembly GCA_029216955.1 of Iris pallida. Lineage (NCBI taxonomy): Eukaryota > Viridiplantae > Streptophyta > Magnoliopsida > Asparagales > Iridaceae > Iris > Iris pallida. Next base: position 108,011 of record JANAVB010027293.1, on the reverse strand, counting down.
AACAAAGCAAACTCCAATTTATTTAAATCAAATCCTATCTAATTTAGGAGATAAATCTGAAATAAATAACTATATAAACCCAATACATCCCCCTTCTATCAACCATAATTCGAAATTATTTTTAGTCCAATAGAAACTCTAAAATTCGTCATTAGAATTCAGCCCCGCTTTTTAGTAGCAAGAGCAACTTGCAATGACGATATCTCCTAGCTCCGAACTCCGTTTTACCTCCAATTTTTTTAAAAGAAGCGTATCGAGGTAAGCTTTCCAAAAACATATTTTAATAGACAAAATTCATTCTGTAGATTTCTACAAAATTGTTTGAGTGTCTAGTGTCCCAAAAATAAACGGGTTTCAGTATTTTTGCGATTTCGGGAGATTCCGGAAACGAAAATGCGATCCGTTTAGTTTTTCGGAGTGCTAATACAAAAACCTATGCCATATCCTAACTTTAGAATTTATTAAATAAATATAATAGGTGCAGTATTATTTATAATTAGATAATAGATTATTTTCAGCATCCGAAGTTGTACCTATACCTTCCTCTTGTACGCTGCTGTTGATTCGTTGCCAGGACATCATCTTACCTCACTCGGACATCAGCCAAGACACCTTGCCTTTACTGTTTAATTTTTTGCTCAATATCATGCATGTTTTTTTTACTTATTCTAGAAAATATAAATTGTACTTGCAAATTATTATATTTTAGTTGCATATGGCTTAGAGTTAAGGGACCACCTTGGTTTGTGTCACATTCATTGACCCTGACACTTGTGTATCATGAGTCACGAGTCTCATATAGATCTCGGATGTACGTATCGACTGGCCATCGGTGCGCACATGCCATGCGATAGGCAATAACTGCTAAATAGTTATGGTTGTCTAGAAGACTTATTAGTTATTAAGAAAGTCGTGATGTGGATACAGCACGTGTAGTGCATGGGGAGGGTGAAGACAGTTATTAGGCACAGGGGCTTTCACACCTTTACTTTTCTCTAGCTGCCATTTGTGACTCAGTCGAGAGCTAGTGGCCGTGCATTTATTTACTTTTCTCTAGATGCCACTAGTGCCTCGGTTGAAACACAAATGTGCCGTGCATTTACTTTTCTCTAGCTGCCGTTAGTGACTCACCCAAGAGCTAGTGGCCGTGCATTTATTTTTTTCTAGTTGCCCCTTAGTTCTCGCTCGAGTGCTAATGGGCCGTGCATTTACTTTTCTCTAGACGCCACTAGTGCCTTGGTCGAAACGCTAACGTGCCGTATTTCTAGTCTCGAGAGCCCTTGTGTGGAAGTTGTCTTCAAATGCATATTCACATAGAATGGTTAAGAACCTTTATTTGTGTAGTTTTCTGTTGAGCTTTATTTATTCAGTTATCGGCATGATATTATGTGTCTTGTTACGTCCCTCTGAGGACCTGGTTATCTCGCCAGGTGTGTGTTGTTGTCTTTCGCAGGTGCTTTTGCTCTAGCCGTGATCACTGCTATTTCTTCGAGGATGATTGCACTTGGATCGTCTTCGTTTCGCTCGTCAAAATCATTCTTTGTGCATCATATATTTCTTTCCTTACTTGTTGGTAGTAGATTTGTCTCCGCCCAACATATTTTATCAAGACAATTCATAATCATTATTTGAAATCTTTTATTTTTTACTTTGTGTGGATGAGATTAGTCATGGTTTTACTGCATTTACAGCTTATGTATCCATACGAGTCCTATGTACTTCGTATGAATACAGCTGGCATGTCTACGTTCCTAGTCCTACGTATTTTGGGACTGGGGCGTTACAGGTTCTCCTTGCTAGCAAATAGCTCCAAATTGTCCACAAACTGAGATTAAACATGATGGACAACAAGTATAGGTGATTTAGAATCTAATGCAATTGATTTGAGGAAAAAAAGAATTAAAATGGAATCTCTATGAATTAATGAAGTTGGAAAAATACCTCTTCCTTAAACTTGTTCTTTCCTAAAAGAGGCTAGCCCTAAATGGAGGAGACTATTTATAGGGGGGAATACCAATGTGGCCGGCCAACTAATGTTAGGGTTAGGGTTTGGCAATAGCTAATGGACTTTGGGCTTAGTTAAAATCAATGGTTCAAAACCATAAGTCATGGCTTATGACTAAAAGCCTTTCTATTCTAACTTGAGTTTAATGACTAACCATAGGTTAACTCTAGTCTAACTAGGATTACATGACCTAACCAAGTCCAAACTCAACTAGGGTTAGCTTCTAGGTTAGTCTACCAAGTCAATGCTAGTCAAAGTCAACCTAGTCAACCATCATTCAAATAATTCCAAAATAAATCCTAAAAATTCCCATAAATTCAAATAAATTATAATAAATTCAAATAACCTTAAAAATGACAAAAATACCTTCAAACTAGAAATTTGGTAGTGACAATACCTAATATATTTGAATATCTTATATCTATTTCTATATATGAATCTCTAATGTCCCATATATACCTATATATACATCCTAGCATTAAATAAAATATTAAAAACTTTAGAAAGGATTTTAACCATATATTATATATAAAGTAATATTTTATACTTACCATATATTAAATATTTTAATATTAAATCATAAAAATGCCTGGAAAAAGCCCTACTCTATTAGTAAATGTTCGTAATAAATATTTTGTAAGTATTTTGTCTAAATGGATTTTACATACTATATTTTATGTAAAAAAATGTATTTAGAATTAGAAATTATTATTATTATTATCATTATTATTATTATTATTTTTATTATTATTATTATATAACATAAGTATATAAATAACTTTTCAAGTCATTTCAATGTAGTAAAAATCCAATTTAAGCCAAAAATAGGAGGAAACGTTTTTGGGGTTTACATCCAACCCAACTTCTAAGAATTTTGTCCTTAAAATTAAAACTAATGTCGGGGTATGCAATGCAATGCGAATGAAAAGGAACTAATGTATGAAAGTCGTACCTTGATTTTCAAACAAAAGAGGGTATTTTATATAAAAGAATCCAAATTGGCTCCATGTCCTACAAGATAAGGTATTCTTGGTTCGAGGCTCTTCCCAACTTATGGAGGTTGGCTAATCATAAAATCGTCATTACGTCTTCTGAGAAGGATAATTCTAAAGAGTGGCACGAGAATATTGGGCTTTCTAACCGTAGTCACGAACTCTATGGAGCAAGGTACCCTTATGGTGCTCTCTGTTAATAACACTATAAAGAAGAAAAAAAATACCGATCTAACATTGCTCTAATATAGTTATACTCCAGCAAGACAGTAGGAGTTGTATTAGTCGAAATATAAATGGGACGAAATGGTACAAAGGAATTTTAGATTAAATAAATATTGGGTTTTATTTGTATTGGTTGGACATGATCTCGAAGAATCAATCTAAGCCATCCCTATTAGACTGGGGTAATCTGGAACTGATTCTAACTCAAATGGTTGGGCTACTTCTGGGTCGGGTTGGTTAGATAGCTGCCGTAAGTCTGAAAATGTGCCTTCCGTGAACTTTGTGTATAAGTAGTACATGGAAACTCAATTGAGTGGCACACTAGCAACCTGTGCGTAGTGGGCTTCGAGTGGATCATAACCATATATTGGGTCGAAATCTTTGGGTCTATAATTGAAGTGGGAAAGTACATCAGTATTACCGTAAGGGTTATAGTTGGCCTTCTTGACCCAAAAGTTGCATCATAAAAAATATAGTACAAGGGGACATATTTGAGTGGGACATGGTATGCCTAGTTAAAGGTGGGCTCGTTTAGATCTTATTTATAAATTTATTGGAAGGTAATAGCTGGTATCGCGCTCGAAATATCAACGGCACGGCAGGGGTCACCAAAGGATCGAATTAGAAAGTGAAAGTTCATGAGGCACTAATTTATCGTCCTAATGGGAACCACTTATGCTAATCAATCGGCAATACTAATACATCTAAAATGTAGAGGGGCCTTACAGTCTATGTCCTTCCGTAATTCATCTCCAGGAGTTAACGAAGACACAGTTCTATGGTTTACTGAAGTTAGAATGATTCAAGTCGGGATATCATACCTCAAATTTTGATTATGGAAGAATACTACACGATGTAATAGGAAACGTGATATGGTAGACATGAATCAAGTTTGAAGACCGTAATTCAATTTCAAACAGATGTAATTGATTGTATGTATATAGCTTTCATGTCTATAGAGGGTATGGCGAACTAATGGGAACATTCTGGGTCTATCTTCCATCAAATACAAGCATCTGTTTTTTGAAATCAGTAAAGGCAAAGAGATAATAAGGATTCAAGGGACAGGGAATCGAATGCGAATACGGGATCCAGAGACGATTTAATAATTTGAATAGAGTTGTTAAGGCAGTTACAGATGAGATCCTAGAGACATCTATATCTCAATTCACATAGGATAATCAAATGAAGAGCGAACCAAATGCACTAAGGTTGATCAGAACATAACACACTAATTCTAATTAGACAACATGTTAGTGGGCGTCCCCAATAAACACATGTCGTAAACAAGCTCGATAAGAATAAGCTTGCAAAAACTAGGCTATAATTGCGGCGTTAGTCACGATAATCAAAAATATATGTATACGAGATTTATGATTGAATGAAAACACAAGTAGTTCAAGTTTCTTAAGAATCTATGTCGTGTCCGGTGTTCGTGCTTATACAGGCGTCCTACTGTCTAATTTTCTCCGGCCTTGGCTAAACTCATGATGCATGGATTTTGTGTCAAAATTATGATAATAGGAAATGTGGCAACTAAAACCATACCTGCCATGACTTTCCCTTCTGTTTCCACATTCTCCACTGCGAGCGAGAAGACCTGTCCGTAATTCTGACCGGGGTCCTGAGCTCTAGCCTTGTTGTACTGTACACCTTGGGGAGGTAATGGTGGGCGAGGTGTTGAAGCTGTAGGCCTAAAGGCCTTATGTGCACATACTAGTGCCTGCTGCTCGGGGCAATCTCTGGCAAAGTGTTGTCCCGATCCACATCTTATACACAATCCTAGGCGAAGTCGATAGTCATTCCTGATATGACATTGCTTTCCATAAAAGTTATAAGTGGGCTTCTGGTTTGGCGTAGTTCTCTGTTGGTACTGTCCTGTGGACCTCATGATTGGTCCATCCTGGGTAGCTCTAGCCGGTGCAACTGCTGGTGTATGATGTCTCGATGTCTGCTGTTGCTCCTTGCGAAGAATCTCCTGAGCACGAGCTTCTTCCAAGATAGTCGAGTAGGAGACTCGAGATTGTGTAGTCGTATAAGACTTAAGCTCTGGTGCAAGCCCCCGATGGAATCTCCTTGCCTTCTCTAACTTTGTTGGGTTCAATCCCGCAGCAAATCTACTCAGATGATTAAACTCTGAGTCGTACTCATCAACTGTCATATTTTCTTACTTCAGATGAAGGAACTGGTCATTTAGGCCATCTCGAACATGAATGGGGTAGAATCTTTCATAAAATAGATCATAGGACTGATTTTAGGTGATCCCAGTGCCTAATCGCCTTTCTTCCGCCTTCCACCAATGGTGGGCATTATCCTCGAATAGTAGGTCCACTGTTGTCATCCAATCTCGAGCTAGTAACTGGGATGCCTTCAGTGGCTTCTCCGTACTAATAAGCCATTGAGACACCTCTACTGGATTCTCCATTCCTCTGAAGGGCTTGGGGTTCATGTCTGTGAAGTTCTTGATAGAGCCTTCATAACGATGCACAGCCGGTGCTGGTACTGGTATCGGGGATGAAGGTAGAGGCTTAGCCAATGTTGCCATCATAGTCTGTCATATTAGCTCAGTTGGCTGCCACTGAGCCTCCATCATGGCATACATGGACTGGAAAGTAGGGCATAATGAATTGGGAAGTAGGAATCCCATCAGTCGGGGGTGGAGGCATCTGAGGTCCTGACTGTGGTGGGAACTGCTGAGGGAATGGTGGTGGAGGTGGTAGTGGTGCACTCCCTTCTGGTGGCACGGTAGTGGTCTTCCCAGCCTGGCTGACTGGGGGTCCTTCGATCTCCGGGTGCACCGTCGTTGGATTCGTAGTAGGCTGCGACTGTCCTGGCTGGTATAGTGTCACCGGAGTCATCGGAGGATTATGTCCCTCCGGGGTAGCCTCTTCACCAGATGTAAAGGCCAAGGTAGAGGTGCGACCGCTTCTTAGATTCATACTGTTGGCATGAAGAAAATGGAATGATATTAGAGAAGGTTAGATATGAGGCAATTTCAGTAATCAAAGAAATTTTGAGAAGATTGGAAGTCAAAGGAGGTAGTAGTTTTGGATGAGATACTATTTCTATTCATATATGCAGGCTTGTTGGGCACAGTCATGCAACCCAACAATATATTCTGACCTGTATGGCCACCATAAATTCAGTCATATCTAGAGCACAGAATAAGGGATTAATAACACGTGCATCAACACTGGCCTCTTTCTTTTCATAGTCAGTATACTTGTCATGTGCATTTTTAACCAAATTTCTATCAATAAAATCACGGGGAGGCTTTTTATAGCCGTCAACTACAATTGACCATAAGTCAAAATCTAGAGATTTCAAAAAGAAACTCATACGTGTTTTCCAGTAAGTGTAGTTGGTACCATCAAACAGTGGGGGTCTGCTTGTGGATCGGCCTTCACTTGTGAATTTTACAATTGCCATATGTGATATAGTGATCTATGTAACTATATTTATATTAAAGAAAATAATAACGATGTTACCTCGTTTTACCTGTATAACCCGCTCTGATACCAATTGTAGGATCAAAATGTAAAACGATATACTCTAGAGGGGGCAAATAGAGTAGGCAGCAGAATATTAGCTATCAAAAATGTTAGTAGCGAGATCACAGAAATATATCACAGATATAAAAATGTAAAAGTAAAGAACATAGAGCAAACACAAACACGACGATGTATGCTGGTCTCCCTCTTGTGAGGACTAATCCAGTCGAGAGAACTCTAGCTCACGGTTGAAATTCACTATAGAAAACCATAAGTTTTCATAAGAAGTCCATGCAACTTCTACAGACCCGAGCTTTGATCCGAAGCACTTGACCAACTTCAATTGTGAAATGTCTTACTTCTTGTCAAGCCTCTTTACTCCGAACTTCTAAACCGTACCGCACTGGCAAATTGACTAGAGGATTGTAACTGGCTTGGGATTTAAAAATGAAAGCTTAGAAGGCATTGGAAGAACGTAGTAAGCTTAGAGAGAAGAGATGAGAAAGTAAATTGGTGTGTTGAAATGTTAGAATGCCTTCCCTATTTATAGGATTTCCAAAGGAAAAATTCCAACAGAATTTGGACAGAATTCTATGAGAAAATCTCGACATATGGTCGTTGTATCCATAACTGCGGGAAGACTGAGTTGAAAAAGCAACGTTCCACCAACCGAACTCGGGCCGAATTCGGGGCAAATTCGCTCAGAGTTCTGCTGGTTCAGAATGAGTGATGTTGGGTTTTGAAACTCAGGTTTTGGGCTTTCGAATGTTCAAGCAGTTAGGACTTTTGGTTTTGGGCTAGTTTTCAAAAGAAATAGGTATTTTTAAAACAATTCTGGGTAGCCTATTTTCTAGTACGACTCGGTTTACATTATATTCCTAGACTCAATAAATTATGAAAAATATATTGATAATTGATAATAGAAAAATATAGATGCAATGACAAACACAGCTTCAAGTCTTGAACGGTAGTAGTAGTAGTAGCAGTTCTAGCAGTTTCTAAGTAGCCCATATATCGAAAAGGGTTAGATATTATTAAAATCCGATTCGACCATGACCAATGGGCCAACAAAATTGGTTTTGAAAAATTGGCAATTGTTGTGCTTCTAAAATCAAAGCTACAACGAAGGGTATTAATAGTCAAAATAAAAATTAAAATAATATTTAATAATAAGTAATCCTATTAAACATAAAAAATAATCCCAAGATTCAGAGGGCTTACATGTCGCCAGCATCTTTTTCAGTGTGCCCTTCTTCCCTTGCTCATTCTTAAGCTTCCTCCTTGCTTCCCAAATGGGATTGACCATAGCCAGTTGGCCCTTAAGATATTGGACAAGTTTTAAAGAGGTGCAAATTCTGGCATAGACTCATTAGCGTTAGATTCTTTCGAAATTCTTGAATGGAACCCCCTGTATATCTGATACCCTTTGGCATGAAGAAGAATCCTAGGTGAACCACCGCCTGACTCAAAAGAGGCGTAAGACGTACATGTGACAATATTAGAACTACCACTACACCGACATCGTCCCCTTCAGGCACCATACTCATGTTTCTTGCTCTTGATCATTGACGATGGTGTATGTCTGGATGTCTTCGTGAATCACCTCGGGCCTAGTAGTGGGACTTAAAGTCTGGATATCCTCGTGAACTAGGTGGCCAAGAGGGCCCTATGTTCATCTCCATGTTACTTTGTTTCACGATCCACTCCCACTTTTGGGATACGAGTGCGTGACCAAGTCCTGCCTACGTCACAGCATCGGCGGTAGTATAGTGTCTATGATAACAATGGTCCAAAACAAGAATAACACGCATATATCATCCACAACTAAACCATTAATACTGACAAAAAATAATATCTAATTGTCTCAGTAAATAAACTAAAAATAGTCGTCAAATAATCCACAACAACTCAGATAGTCTCGGGAACAAACTCGATAGTAGAAAATAGAATTAAATAAAATCCATGTCTATAACCACTAACTAATATGAAAGCATAAGAAAAGAAATATGCTAATTTGTATTAGTACTAGAATCCAGTACGTCGATAACGTCGGTAACGTCCGTATCGCCAGCATACTCATTGTAGATCTCGGAAAAGTGCACGTCGTCTAAAGCTGAAAATTAGTTATCCAGTCAGGATTGGAGCAAGATCATCATAACACTATATTACTTACAATCATGAATAAACAATAATAAGGAAAATAAACTATAGACATGACACGATATGATAATAAGAGTACTACTATGACATGATAACAGTATGAAATAGATCGATGGAAGACTAACAATAAACAATATAGAAACAATGATCAAATCACGTATAGTGTGTGTTTTAGAATACTAGTTTTCTGCTTGTGGATGAGTTAGGACATACAGCAGTCGGTACGTGAGGTGTAACGACTGCTATCAACATTGACATTGTGGATTTGAATATTGTATAGACCACATGCATACTAGTTGTATTCCCCCTCTAGACTCGCTCACAATTAAACATGATCACTTGACATTAAATTTGAACTTGAATATTAAACATTGAACGAAATCATTAAGTGAATATGGTCATGATAACAAGTATAACTCTCGTGCACCAATAATGGAAAGATAAAACTAACAGTTAAAAGAAAAAATACAGCATAAAATAAAGGCAATATAGGTCATAGTGATAATTTCCTGCTCCGACAGATGATGGAGTCACAAACTCAAGACGTTGTAAGTCTGATCTACCCCATCACATGAATAATGACAAATAAGATATAAAAATCTCACTTTTGAAACCATAGGAATTGGCTAAATAGGATTCCTAATTTAATCTAATTTAATTCTAAAATAAATCATCTAAAATCCTAATTTAACCTAATTATAATATGAAATAAAAGCTAAACACAAATTTTGGCCAAAAAAATTACGGTTCTAAATTCGGGATCCGTGATACGTAAATTGAGACATACCATTGACTAAGTAGTCAAACGACACGAACTTAATGACTTGAGTGCGCATTCTAGTAGATTTTTAGCACCACAAGTGCACTGGAATCAACTATGCCACAACATCACGATTTGGTCAAAAGTTATCACCATTATGGCTAACCGTGACCAAATCGGTGAATCACCAGTCAAATCTGAGTTCTACGAATTAAAAAAATGTTAGATGATCATATGAATTTCTGGAAAAACTATATGTTGTTGAACTTCATGTCATCTTTCCACAACATCAAACGATTACAAAACGGAGTTCGGGATCTCTTGACATCTCAAAAACAGTACAACGCGTCAATTAATGGACAACCGACACTCAAATAATTCTCCAAAATTTTATGTAAATATTTACAGAAAAAATATTTTTGGAAATTTAACCTCGATATGGTTCTAACAAAAAATAGTACAGAAAAAGAACGTCGGAGTTGATCGCAATCGCTCCGCGAAGTTGAAGGTTCTTGATAAAACTACAAAGGGACTATAATAACAAACTAGGGTTTCTAGAAATACAATAATATATATAGTGGAAAGAGGTTGTGGCGGCTCGAGCCGCTACATCGGTGGGACATGTGTCACGATCTGGACGACCTCGTCCAGATCGGACGGTCCATGGTTCACGTGGCTCGGCTCGGTTTAGTCCTATATTAGGAAAGCTGTGTCAGCCGTCTGCGCTAACTGACACGCGGGCCACCCTGGCTAACTAGGCTGCTGACTATGTAAATGATTATTTTAATTGCAGAAATTTATTAAAAATTTATTTTAACTCCAAATAAATCCCAAACAAATCCAGAAAAATTCAAAAAAAGTCTAGAAAATATTTCTAGGTGTCTAGAGCCTACATAAAAATGTTTGGTCTCAAAATCTCTTTGTGTTACCTCCCAAAGTCTATAGAAAAATAATTTCTATAGGTTTAAATTATCTAAAACTCTCCAAATTTTTTGAAAAAATAAGAAATAATAAAATAAAATATTTGGGTCCATTTAGAGACCCTAGTGACCATATGTGACATAATGTTAGCATATCTCATCTACAGGCTTAGATACATACCATTGCGATCTAAAAATCAAAATATTAATCTAACTACTCTATACCTAATAAAAAATAATTATCCAAAATTAAAAAATAAATTCTTGGAAACCAAATGCTACACTTTGTCCCTTCTCTATACCCTCCATATGCACCAAGAGGCATGAGTCCTTGTCATGTCCAAAGCAACAACACGAGGAGCACGTTATAGGAACCTACTCATATTCTACTTTCTGATGGCGTATTTGTCCCAACGCTAGTCGAAATTGCAAACTCCTAGGGAAGTCCGCGTCCGCATCCACTTCTACAAAAACTGTGGGAAATGCTAATCATTGCCTAAGAGTAGTAGGCTCATCCAACCATAGGGGAATGTCAATTATGCTAACAATCTTCATAATGACAAAATCATTCCACATGGCCAGAGATCGCCAAAGAAATAACTGAATCCAAATTAGAATTAAAGATAATCGATCCCGTTCAAAGCTCATTGCGGAGTCCCAACACCCAGTAATGTAAGCTTGCCATTGAACCTCCAGGGACCCACCCCTTTCCAATACGGAGACCACGTACGTCAGTCTCCAACTCAAATCGAAACATGAAAAACTCGTTCTCCCTTGAGTAGACAGTGATCATCACTTCTTTAAATTGCCAGATCCTCCTTGTCATGCTCAACATCGAACCATAGCTAGCTCCGCACCTACCAGATATAAAACTATGCTTTGTTGCCAGAACGATTTAGCCTCCGCCTGATCCTCCGGAGCAATCTTTGTCGTTCGCATTCCATTCACCATAAGTAGGGCAGAGAAGTAGTCTCTCATTCGTGGAATCACCATGGTTTCTTCCACCCGAACAGACAGAAGCCTAGGACTTAGAAGATGATGAAGTGCTAAGGAGGCTATATTCATGTTGTTTTCAAAGAGCAATTCACATTAATTGCCCCACCAACTACCAAGTATTGTGCACGACCTATCCCACCATGCTCCTACCATCCATTGCAACCCCCTGCACCGTACTGATGCCTCCTCCCTAGAAGTCTGACCCCTCTCGCATTTATCCCATCGTACTGCCTCGAGACCCCCGCCTCCTCCCATGATTCCGTGTGCCCTCCTCCAACGCCAACATAGACTTCCCATGCTTACCTAGGGCATCCCTTTGTTGCCTGTGGTACCTGCTTTCCTTAACCAAAGGCGTACGACTCTTGGCGCCTTCATTTCCCTTTTTCTTCTCCATTCGACCCACTCTTGATCCCCCGACGACCTTTGACAACATATTATTTTATCTACTCATTATCGACCAGCCCCTTCCTTTAGGTCCAGTCATTCAGTCACATCACTAATCTTGAGGTCACAACTCCCCAAGCCACCGCCGACGTCCAGAGGCCGAGGATCTGGTAACTTCAAATTTTAGGGGAAAAATATATATATATATATATATATATATATATATATATATATATATATATATATATATATATATATAACTCATATAGTTCAAGTGACCGAGGACGATGATATTATCCCTGTCTGCATAGGTTCAATCCCAAGGAGGAGCACTAACATGGGTTGGATTTGGATTGAGTGATTGAGATTGAAAGGTCCAGATCCCACCACCTTTTAATCTCATCCACTCAATCACAATCTAACCCAAGTAACATAGGATGATTCCACAATATGAAACCACCAGAGTAGTTCAATAATATATTAATATGAAATCACTCGGGTGGCTCTAAAGCATTGTCACATACACACACACATACACACACACACACACACACACACATATATATATATGTGTGTGTGTGTGTGTGTGTGTGTGTGTGTGTGTTCTACTATATAATGCCAAAAGTTAGGCTTCATTGTGGATGTTTTTTCTTTCAAAAATACCCTTGTATGTCTATTCCAATACAAAAAATTATTCTATTAGGGGTAGTTAGGTACTTACAATATCTAGTGTTTAGTATTTCAATATATTAGTTTTGTTTTTTGCTCTTTTCCAGTACGTACAAATCTATTCTACTATATAATTCCAAAAGTTAAGCTTCACCGTGGAACTTTTTTCTTCCAAAAATGTTCTTGTATGTCTATTCCAATACAAAAAATAATCTATTAGGAGTAGTTAGGTACTTGCAATATATAGATTTTAGTATTTCAATATATTAGTTTTGTCTTTTGCTCTTTTCAAGTATATACAAAGTTAATTAAAAGACAACTTTGAGTGTTTTTTGCTCTTTTCAAGTACATACAAATTAAGTTAATTAGAAGACAATTAAATTACGTACAATGCAAGTGCATATATATATAAGAGACTTTTATTGATGTATAAGACGTAAAATGTCGAAGCCTATACATGTTTATGCGCCACATGCAAAAAGACGACAAAAATAAGAAAAAGCAGCAATCACAAAAGGGGGCCGAAAATGGCTCCTAGCCCGGGCGTCGAAATGCCTAGATGCCGGTGAAAGCCAAAGCCTCCCAAAAGCTAGGCGGGGAGTGATGGCAGCGCCATGCGGCTTTACACACATGTCTGGTAGCCTCCCTGATCAGTTGGTCAGGGTTGTATTGGCAGTCTTCATATCTCCATTTTTTCCAATTTTTCCATAGGACCGAAATATCGGCGGCCGCAACGATCTGATGCCCATGAGATCTGCTCCAGTTGACCAGGAGATCGTTAAGGCCGCTCCGCTGATGATCCTGCCGTCATTTGGAAAAAAGATTCTTTTACAACTGTGTTGCGAGCTCGCCGGAGAGAAGGATGTGCTCCGCAGTTTCAGCTTGATGGGATGAGCAGTAGTGACACCGTGAAGCCAGGCTGAAGCCGAAGGAGGTTAGGATGTCGTCGGTGGGGAGTTTTTGCCTATGGGCTCTCCAAATCAAAATGGACCATTTGATGGGGATGCATGCCTGCCAGAACGGAACAATATAAGGGGCCGGAACATCGATGCCCCTTGCCACAATCCTAGCCGATGCTAAAGAGAAATTGCCGCCCGGGTTGGGCTTCCACCATAATGTATCCGGGGAATCGACGATCCGTAGGTCCGCGGCATCGAGGCTGGTGACCGCCTCAGCGCCTAGCCGTGCTCTGATACTGTCCCATCTCCATCCATAGGCACTGTCCTACAGCTCTCGGAGTTTGCGGGGAGGAATGATAGTCGTTAACTGCTGGACAACCTCTTCCCCAAACCAACGTTGAGGAACATCGACCAGCAGCCATCCCCGAGCTTGAGGCAAATGAGGTATTCGGCGAGGGTGTCAGCCATGGAGGATACGCTGCCATGACACAGAGGATCTTTTATTGGCGATGGCCTGCGTGGGGTGAGAGATTCTGAAATATCTAGCCTTCATGAATCTATTCCAAAGATAATTGTCCGAGCGTAGCTTCCACCACAGCTTCATGGAGCAGGAATCGACGATGTGGGGAAGTCTGCTGAATCCTAGCCCTTCCTCCTCGGTAGATTTGGCCATGGTATCCCAACTGGCCCAGTGGTGCTTATCTTTGCCGTCGGAGTGACCCCAATAGAAGTTGGCAAATAGGGCTTCAAGCAAGTATAGCACTTTTTCGGTAGGGCGCAGACGGCAAGGGTATAAATGGGGATGGAGGATAGGACATGTTTGATCAGAATCAACTTGCCATCCGAGGATAAGGTCGCATTATGCCATCCCTCGATTTTGGACCTGATTTTGCTAACAAGACTCGCAAAGATGCCTGAATTAGACTTTCCATAAACTAATAGACAGCCCAAGTAGAAGAACGACGGATAAGCAGTAGAGAAGGAAGTCAGGATGGATAGCACCGCAGAGTGGATCCTGTCTGCTTTGTGGTGAGTATAGATGACGCTTTTATTGGTGTTGATGCGTTGGCCTAAGCATCTAGCATATTTCTCTAGCGTGGTGTGAACCACCTCGACAGATCCGATATCTCCAGCAGAGAAAATAAGAATGTCATCGGCATAGGCAAGATGTGTAATCAGAGGGCATCCGGTGGTAGTGTGGAAGCGATGTAATCTGGGGTTATTGGCCATGTTTTTTAGGTTTCTGCTGAGTGCTTCCGCCGCAATAATGAAGATAGTGGAGAAGAGAGGGTCACCTTGTCTAACCCCGCGGCTGGCAGTGAAGAAACCTGCAGCCTAACTGTTGATGACGGTGGAGAACCATGAGTTGCTGATCGAGCGAAAGATGATGCCGATCCAAGGTTTCGAGAAACCGAAGGCCCTAAAAACCCAAATCATGAATTGCCAATCCAAACGGTCGTATGCTTTCTCCATGTCAAGTTTAATGGCGATATTTCCCCTTCTAGATGGGAATTTCATGCATGTGATCATTTTTTGAGCTAGGAGGATGTTGTCAATGATGTTTCGACCGGGGACAAAACCACTTTGCTCTTCGGAGAAAATCTTAGGGAGGAGAGCGGCCATGCGGTTGTTGATAATCTTCGAGATAATTTTGTTGGTGAAAATGCAAAGACTGATGGGTCTAAAGTCTTTGAAGGTCTCTGGGTTATCTTTTTTGGGAATAAGGCTTAGGTTGGCACTGGAGATGGATTTGGGGTAGGGGGCCCCTTGGAAGAATGCGACGATGGCCTCGAGAAAGTCTGCTGCGATCAGATCCCAGCAAGATCTGAAGAAAACACCCGAGAAACCATCCGACCCGGGGGCGCTGAGTTTATCTAGGTCCCAAACTGCGGCCTTGACTTCCTCAGCAGAGGGTGGAGTGAGCAGCTGCTCGTTATCCCCTTCGGATATCAAATTGGGGACCTTTGCCAGGAACTCATCATCCTTGACGATGGCTTCTTTGGAGAATAGATTAGAGTAGAAGTTGCCGACCTCCTCTTGTATGCAACTCTGGTCATCCAACCAGTTTCCGTTCATGTCTCAGATTTGGTGTAAATGAAGCTTATGCCGGCAGCCCTTGACACAAGAGTGAAAGAAGATCGAATTACGGTCCCCCTCAGAGTCCAATTTTAATCTGGCCTTCTGCTTCCAGAATTTCGTCTCCACCTTCAGACGGGACTTGAGAATAGCTCTGGCCAAGTTGAGTGCGGACCGGGCCTGCGATGATCTGTCCGTCGTAAACTGGATCTCGGCACAGTTGACGTTATCCTCCGTCGTTCTAACCGCTTGGAAAAGGTTGCCGAATGCGGACTTGCTCCATGTAGAAAGGGCCTTTTTGGTGGCTTTGAGTCTAGCTACAACCCGAGTAGGGGGTCGGGATCATCCTTAGAAACCCACGTGGAAGTGACGGTATTTCTGAATTACGGGTGATGCCTCCAAAAGTCCAAGAACCGAAAAGCTTTTTTAATGTGGTTAGATCTGCTGCTGAGCTCAATCAGAAGGAGAGAATGATCTGATTCGGTAGTGTTGAGGTGGGATAGTTTGGTGGAGAGGGCCATGTTATTCCACCAGTTGTTGGTCAAGGCGCGATTGAGTCGAGAGTATTGTCTTCTAGCACCTTCCTGCATGTTGTACCAAGTGAAAGCGTTGCCGGTAAAGGAGAGGGTGGTTAAATGGACGTTAAAGATAAAGTTGTTGAAGTCATTCATGGCCTGTTGTGGTGACGGGTGACCTCCAGACTTCTCTTCGCTGTAGGAGATAGTGTTAAAGTTGCTAATACACAGCCACGGGAGATTGTTGCTAGGGGGTAAGTCTCCAGCAACGTGTTCCAGAGGATCCTGCGCTCCGAAATATCACAGCTTCCGTGAACAGCAGAGAGGAGAGAGCGGGTTGGAAGAAGCGACTATTCCATCCAGCGGGAGAGAGCCTGTCTAGAGTCCTATGCAATGCCGAACCTGATATCGACAGCGAAGAGGATCCAAATGTCGTTGCATTCAGCGACCGCGGCCTGAAATCCAAGCTGAAGTTGGATGGCTTTAAGTCTTTTTGAGAAATTTTAGGTTCGATGATAACTAAAATGTCGATCTTATGAATCTTCTTGAGGCTGATGATTCTATTCAGCGTCGGTTTATTGGCCAGCCCCCGAACGTTCCAAGAGAGGATGTTAAGCATTGGAAGGAATGAAGGGTGGGAGGTTGGTGAGTTTAGCGGTAGCCCTCGTGGTAATGGCCGACGACAGCTTTATATCATATTTTTTCTTCTTCTTGTGGTGGTTTGGGGGCACTCTGTTTAGTTTTGGGGGGCTCCACCTCCGTGACTGGCGAGCTTGGACGATGGCTGTCAGAGACCTTCAGCAGCAAAGGGGAGGCTTCTTGGTCTGTTTCTGCCAGTGCACTCAGGGGGTTACTGGGGTCTAGGAAACCAGCATCCCTCGCTTGGTGGAACCTGTCCGTCGTAGCGAAGTCAAAGCTCGGTCTATAGGCCTCGCTGGCGATGTCGGTATTGTGTGAGGCAATATCTGGGAAAGGTTGCTCTGGGGGGATGATAAGAGCCGGTTGTTCCTCCTCATCAGTAGCCGGGATGGCATCATCCTTCTGGCCGTAGTTGGCATCTGTGCTTGAGCATGGGGGTAGGGGCACTCCGGATTGATCTCTGATGGGAAGGAGGCGAGAATATTGAATGGGTTGTTGAGGGTTATATTTGGTGGTTTGTAAAGGATGATGGCACTGTCCGGTGGCCGAATCGGGCCAGGGGAGGGGGGCATACTGTTGTTGTTGGTAATGAGGTACCGGAGATTGGGTTGGTGATGGGTTGGGGATGTGGGAACAGTGGACAATCGCCTAAGTTTGTGGTTTACGGGTTCCAGCCTTCTTCAACTCAGGATGAGCTCTGAAATAGTGTTTAAAGGAGTGTCCTCTCATTTGACAGTGTTTACAAAATAAGATATTATTATTGTAAATGAGTGTTTGATGGTGCGTTCGGCCCCCTAGCTCGAGTTGAATCTGGGCGGGGGGTCGTATGCTAGATCGAGTTCTATACAGATCTTCGCGTAGTTGCCTTTGGAGAGGTTTCTTGTTTCTTCAGCTATCGCCACAAGCGTCCCGAAAGAGCTGGCGATACGCTTCAGTACAACAGGCATGAAGCAAACAAGAGGGAGGTTGGGTAGGGTGATCCATACCGCAACGATCGTTGAATCGACTTTGGTGCTTAAGTCCGGAGACCATTTGACGATTTTAACGTTCTGGACGACAATTCTGGTGGAGCCTTTGGCCCAAACCTTGGAGAAGTCGAAGGAGGAGGAGGGGTGGAGGTACAGATGTTTGGGGTCTAGCGGGGCGACCCGGTAGGCTGCAGAGAGGCCCCATCCGGCAATAGCTTCCTTGACTATCGTAGTTTTTGGGCAGCCAGCAGAAAATTTTAGTACGAAAGTCTTCGCAAAGGAGGAGAAGAGCGAGGAAATTTCAGCAGAGAAGAATGGTATGGGGATGCCGTGGCCGTCGGAGGGAGTCTGGAATTCCACGTCCGGGAGTTTGATCTCCCGCACTGGGAGGTCAAGCTATCTCCCGCGATCAGGATGAAGAGACGCTGCGTTGGAAGTAGCCGGGGGAGCAGCCGTGGAAGCGACGGGTAGGGTTAATCGAGCACCAGCGACTAATGCGGGAAAAGAGGACTCATCCAGAGACTGGAGGGGATGGGGCCTGGAGGGGCCGTCGCACCGACGATGGCAGTTGGGAGGGTGCATGCGCCGGGCACAAGAGGCCCTCCGCCAACTGGTTGAGGGCCAAGGATTGCTGAGGAAGAGGGCGCATCACCCATCTGTTGGTGGACAGGTACAGAGGTTCGCCGGCGAGGCCCAGGCGCAAGTCCCGGAGAACCGGTGGGGGCGCAAGGCCCTGAGGGAGAACGGGCGCATGCCCCAAAGGAGAGGGGATGGGCGCATGGCCCACGGGCTTGGACTCATGTCTTGGAAGAGTAGAGATGGACGCATGGCCCTGGGTATTGAGCGTATGGCCTGTAGAGGCAAAGTGGGCGCATGCCCCGTCCAGAGGAACGTGGGCACATGGCCCAGGCTTCGCCGAGCCCGATGGTGAGGGAGCAAGAAATTGGTTGGGAAACAAACCCAGATCTGGGGGATATGGGCGGGGAACCGCAGTCCCCAGAGCATCAACGATAGTGATAGGCTCGACGATGCCAGCAACCAGCGACCACCGTAGCGGAAAGGCTATGCCCGGGTCGGATAGCATGCAGGGGGCCAGCCCGGGGATCCACTGAAGTTTTTGGACGATACCGGGGGCGTTGAGGCCGACGAGGGCCAACTGCGCCCGAGTCCAGGCCGGAGTGGAGCGTCGAGGGCGCCGTTGACTCGGACGAGGGAGATACGGTTGACAGGTGGACAACGGGGAGGGAGAATTCTGATGCCGGTGACGACCGGATCGATGACGGTGCTTGCCATCCGGCACGGGCGCGGACGTCGGGCGGCCCGACGCGTCGCCAGGAGCTAGGGGTCGCAGAGGAAAGCGCGGCAGGGGGATAAGGGGGGCGCCAACAGCGCTGGACGGGAAGGCGTCTGGAGGACGAAACCGCCTGCAGGAAGCTGCACATAGGACAGAGCTACGCCGTAGTGGGCGCATAGGGGAGAAGGGGCGGTGAGGCACAGACAGCCACTGTGGGCGCATACGCCTCGGAGCTGCAAGCCGTGGGCGCATGGCCCATGCCCCCGCTAGACTGGCTAGGGGGCGCATATGCAGCTTGGAGTGGGACTGGGACCATGGGCGCATGGATACTTTGGCCAGCGACTCCCAGTATGGGACCCAGGGATACATCTCCAAGCTTGATTTGAAACGCAGCCACGTGAGGCCACGCTAGCTGGTCAACCATTGCAGTGCCCGAGGCGGCTCGTTCCCCGAAGTCGGTTAGCAACTTTGGAAAGGAAGCCGACGACTGACTGTCGGGGGACGGCAGCTCCGTCCGGCCGACTCCACCCAGAGGACGGATGCTGCTGAGATCACCGCTGGTACGGGGACTGCACGGAGGAGGGGGCATTCCGGAACCGTCGACGGTGGGAGGGCCCTCCTCAGCCGCCGCGGAGAAGCAGGCAGTGGAAGCTGCTGGAGCTGACGGAGAGAGGGAACGAACAGGGGGAGGCCCAAGGAAGGGCTCGAGGCCGCACGGTTGCACCGCTGGCCGTGAGGGATCAGAGGGTAGGGTACCGGTCATGTAGGCGAGGAGGAAGAGAAGTCGAAGGAGAGGGCGGATGGTGCATGGGGAAGCAGTCGGACGCCCGACGGGACAAAGCCGGTCGGGGGGGTCGATCGCCCATGGGGCGCCCGAGAGGAAGACATTTTTTTGGTGTATATATATATATATATATATATATATATATATATATATATATATATATATATATATATATATATATTCCACTATATAATGAGGCTTCAAAAACGGCTCAAAAGTGAGCCGTCTAAGCCGTCATTATATCACGGTCCATTTAATTTAAAAAAAAAATTATGTAAAAATTGTTAGAAAAAGTTTAAATTTGTCAACATGGAAAATCAAACCCAACCAAACAAGAAAACTACTTCACACCTTAACCACATGAGCTAGAAGAGATATTTGATTATAATTCGATAATATTCTTATTATACGTGCGAAGCACGTGCATTTACTAGTATGTGTATATATATATATATTAAATATATATACATATATATATTAAGAACACTAGAGTATTATTTATGTATCAGGCGTAAAATGTCGAAGCCTATACAAGTAAGCGCGCCAAGCGCTAAAAGACAGAAAACAAGAAGAGCAAAATAAGCCAAGAGCAAGGCAAGCTCTCAAGGCCAGGTCAGGCACGGGGTTAGGCCAGCACCTTCCAGAAGCTGACCGTTGTGTGATGGCATCGTTTGCTAACTTTTGATATCTGTCTGAGGATTTCCTCTAGCATCGAGTTGTAGTTGTATGGACGCCCTTCGTACTGGAATTTGTTGCGTTTCTTCCACAACACCCAGATTCATGCGGTTGCGACGATCTGATGCCCGTAAGACCTTTCCCAGGTGGCGAGAAGCTCGTTGAAGCCGCCCACCGGATGAGCACTGTCACACCTTCTAGAAAGACTGGACCAGATCTGCGTCGTGAGGTCTCCAGCGAGGAGGATATGTTCGACTGTTTTGGTCTGATGGGATTTGTAGCAGTGGCAGCGCGAGGCAAGGTTGAAGCCAATGGAGGTTAGAGAGTCAACGGTTGGAAGTTTTCTGCGTTGCGCTCCCCAGATCAGAATTTACCATTTGTTGGGGATACATGGCTGCCAGAATAGGGCGATAAAAGGGGTCGGGGTGCCGATGCCTCTAGCCATAATCCTGGCAGAGGCCAGCAAGAAGGCACCTCCGGAATTAGGGGACCATGTGAGGGTGTCTGGGATGTCGCTGAGCTGTACAGTCGCGACGGCAAGGCGATTGGCGGCCTCCGTCCCCATCCAGGCAGTCACCCGGTCCCATCTCCAGTCCGAATCTTTGTCCCACAAATCATGAATCGAGCGGTTAGAGGGGAGGTCGGGGTTGGCTGAAGGATGGTATTCCCAATCCACCTTTCGTGGCACATCAATGAGCTTCCGTTGCCTGGTTGTAGGTGGATGAAGGGTTCGACGAGGATGCGGCCATGAAGGATGCGTCTTCAGGTCGTGGAGGATCTGGTATTGGCGATGGCAATCGTAGGATGGGTGTTTCAGAAGTATCTGCCTTCATGAAACGATTCCAAAGCGAATTGCCCGATCGAAGTTTCTACCAAAGCTTCATGGAGCAGGCATCAACGATGTGATAAAGACAGCTAAATCCCAGCCCTCCCTCATCGGTCGATTTAGCCATCGAGTCCCAACTGACCCAGTGGTGTCTGTCCTTTCCATCATTGTGCCCCCAGAAGAATTTGGAGAGGAAGGATTCCATAGGGGAGAGAACCTTCTTAGGGAGAGAGCAAACGGCCAGGGTGTAGAGGAGGATGGAGGAGAGGACGCATTTGATGAGGATCATCTTTCCGCCTGACAATAGGGTCGTGTTATGCCAACCCTAGATTTTTATCCAGATTTTGCTTACCATACCGTCAAAGATCTCCGAATTTGATTTCTCGTACACCAGTGGGCACCCTAAGCAGATGAAGGAAGGATAGGCGATGGAAAAGGAGGTTAGGTTGGAGATGACTGCAGAGTGGGTCCTGTCGGCCTTGTGGTGAGTGTATATGATGCTCTTGGAGGTGTTGACTCATTGACCCGAGCATCTGGAGTGTCTATCGAGTGTTCTATGGACAACTTCCACTGAACCGATGTCTCCGGAGGAGAAGATGAGGATGTCATAGATGAAGACAAGGTGGGTGATTAAAGGGCAACTGGTGGGGGTATGGAAGTGGTGGTATCCGGGCGTGTTCGACAGAAAGTTGAGGTTTCTGCTAAGCGCCTCGGCCATAATAATGAAGATGGTGGATGATAGAGGGTCTTCTTGCCTGACTCTGCGATTAGATTTGAAGAAACCCTTTGTTTGCCCGTTGATGATCGTGGAGAACCACGAGTCACTGATGGATCGAAAGATGATGTTGATCCAAGACTCAGAGAAGCCGAAAGCCCGGAGCACCCAGATCAAGAATTGCCAGTCTAGGCGATCGTAGGCTTTCTCTATGTCAAGTTTGATGGCGACGTTCCCGCCCCTAGACAGGAATTTCATATAAGTGATCATTTCTTGAGCAAGGAGGATGTTGTCGGTGATGTTTCACCGAAAACAAATCTGCTCTGCTCCTCTTTAATGCCCCAGTCCCAAAATATGTAGGACCAAGTTCGTAAACATGCCAGCTGTAGATATACAAAAAATACTCCAATGTATGGAATTCTCGTATAAATACATAAGCTGTAAAATGCAGTAATCCAAGACAACTAAATCTCATCCACAATGAAAAGAATAATAATATAAAAATCAACTTGAATATTTATGATACAATCGTTGGGCGGAGACAAAGTCCACTACCAACTATCTCAATGAAATAAATGTATAAGGAGGCAATCGATAAAATGATAAAACGAACCAAGAGCAATCATATTCGAGAAATGGGGAAGATCACGGCCTTGGCTAGAACACCTGCAGAAAGCATGAACACACACCTGGAGAAAAACCAGGTCCTCAGAGGGACGTAACAAGACACATAATATCATACCATAAACTGAATAGTAAGAGCTCAATAGAAAATATACATGCGTAAAGGTTCCTAACCATTATATGTGATATACACTTTGGGAAGACAACGTTCTACGCAGGAGCTTAGGTGTTCAGCATAGATGGAGAGAGAGTGGTAGTAGGTAGCGCTCATAAGAGATACTATCGACCATGGACAGAAAGTAGCTCTCATACGAGAACTATCGGTCCCGGGGCAGTAAGTAGCGCTCATTCGAGACACTATCGGCCCAAATCTATATGTGTACTGAACATGTAGCCCCTACGCTAATAACTGTCTTCCTCTCTCCCCATGATACTATATATGTGTCGACTCCACGACACTGTTTAATCCTTAATAACTGCCAAAGTCTTCTACACAATCTATTAGCAGTCATATCCTAACGCATGCGCACGGGGGATCAGCCCACTCGCAAGTGACCTCTATATGATACTCACAACTCTCATACACAACTCGTGTACAATCGTGATAAGTCAATGAGACACACTAAATTTGACGGTAGTCTCTTAACTCTAGCCAATTGTATAAAATATAGTAATTTGCATCTATATATAATTTAGAAAGAAACAACTTGAAAATAAACACAACATGCATGATATTGAGCAAAAATTTAAACAGTAAAGGCAAGGTGTCTTACCTGAGGTTATGTACAAAAAGGAATAATCCAGTAGCTCGAACCGGTGAAATAAACAAAGCAAGAAAAGCCAACTCCCGCAGATGACTCCGGATGCTGCAACAAACATCATGAACGAGTTTGGAATATAAGATATGCCAAGGAAATTCCTGTCCAAAAGTTAAATTCTGGAACAGGGGCAAAATCGTAATTTCGGACCAAAACGATGTCCGCCGTTGGACCCGCTTTGCACCGAAATGCGTGCCAGAACCTACGATCTCTAAAGTTGTCAAACTACATATCTACAGATTTGTTTTGACGAGACGAACCCAACGGTATGTCAAATTTTGGATTCCGGTGGGCTTTGCACAAAATCGTCCGTTGAGTGGGATTGTGGGCCCGCCAAAATAGCGTCCCGATCAACGGTCTCAGAATCGGACCAAACTTTTCTCACAGGACCAAAAAAATATTTTGAGTCCAATGGCGCAAGTTTCATCGCGATATGATGTGTGTGCACAAACTTGTGACTTAATTTGCAAAGGGTCGATACGGGGTATCTCAACAGATACGCACTGATTTCGTCGTACACATGCAATAAAATCGGGTTCCGTCAGTTCCCACACGTCGACAACATCCATATGCGCCTTTCGATGCATATAGTGTGCGACCACGTCGCCCGGTTTGTCGGGACGTGCGCCGTATCGGATGTTTTTCCACTTTTTGAAAACAGAATTTTACATATTTTTGAGAAACTTTAACAACGTGTAACTTTCTACATACTAGATAAAAACTGAATCCAAAAGGTGCGTTACAATCTCGGTTATGTTGTATTTGACTGTCTTCAATTAGTTTTTATGAAAGCTTAATGGACAGCAAGTAAAGTGGCCGACAAGTTGGTGTTTTACGACAGTTTTTAATATTCAGAAAAGTGGTTTTTTTTTCTAACTTCATCTCGATTTTTCGAGCAAGTTGGATGGCCATGTCAAAATCCACCTGGGGGATCTCGAAGAGGGTCATGAGAGCTTTCTACACGAATTTACGAATGTAAAAATGGATTTAAATTGACAGAGAAATCGAACGGGGAAGTGGGATACCTTAAAGTGGGAATCTGTTGTTGTTGTTGTTGTTGTCACCGTGACGATCGGGAGGCGGAGATGTTGTCGCTCAGACGAGGTGGCACGCATGCCGATGTGAGGGAAGAGGATGGAGGAGAGAGGAGGAAGAAGAAATTTGATTAGGGTTTTATATCATATATATATGTTTGTATACATATATATACTGATGGGTTTCGGCCATGCTTGCTTTTAAGGGGTCGCTTATATATATATATATATATATATATATATATATATATATATATATATATATATATATATATATATATGATGGGAGCACAAAGCAACACTGCTGTTGCTTAATCCTTTGTTTGCTGTGGCATGGGTGGTCGGGTGGGGCCGACCACCCACTATGCCCTTTTTTTCTAAACTATATATATATAAATATATATATAGATATATCTATATGTATATGAATATATCTAAATATATATCATGTAAATCTCTATAAAATTTAAATAAAAGTTTAATATTATCTAACTATATATATAATGCATCTAAAATATATTTTTACATATATACACAAATTTAAATTGCCATAAAAGGCAACGATAATAATATCACATAATATCAAATAATATCAACAATAATAAATGTCTATTTAATTTTCACAAAATAACTTTAGTAATAATAAAATAATAAAAATTGTCCCAACGTGTGAACTTTACCACACACCCTCATTTGGGCCCAAAAAAATGTACCATTTTTGTAACACATTATAAAATAATAAAACCATAAATTATATAAACTCATTTTTAAGTCTAATAAAATAATAAATAATAATTTTTAAAAAAATAGGGGTTTTACATCCTACCCAACTTACAAGAATTTTGTCCTCGAAATTTAGGAGGAATAGGGTAGATAGGGGTGAGGGATAGAAAAAGTTTGTCAATACCAAAATACAATTAAATTTGGAGGAGGCGATAAAACGGCGTTCAACAACACCATGCAATAGAAATTTGTGGAGTCGACATATATAAAAATATACCATGGTTATGGAATTCAAATAAGGATTGCTAGTGAAGGTAACAAAAATTTGATAATCCAGTTTAGAGAATAACAAGGGATTGAGTAGACCAAGGAGAATAATTTAAACATTTGGGAGATGTGGTTCCTTGAGAGAAAACTGGATACTAATCGTCTTGGTCGAGAGTTTGATTAAGTGATGATTAGAATCACTCTCGTGCGTTCAAGTGGGATTAGAAGGGCACAATAAAAAAATTTAGGATTGAGGGGAAGAAGTGTTTAAGGTGAGGATATAGCCACATGAGTTGGTCGGTGGCTATCTAAATTCGTGTTGAAATAACTGATAGGAAAACTAAAGGTGATATCTTACATCTATCTATCATGTACAGTGTCTGGTCTTTCTAATATAAGTAAAGTGAAAATAATAAAGAGTTCAAGGACGAGGCTATTGAGTATGAATACGGGGTTCATAGGCGACGAAAATAAATCAAATGAGAGTTGTCAATGCTGTCGCGGATGAGACTCTATAGCAAGTTTAACTATGTCTCCATCCACGTAGAATAATTCATAAAAAGCGAACCAAAGTGCAATAGGTTGATCAGACCATCATGCACCAGTTCTGATTAGACAATATGTTAGTGGGTGCACCCAATAAAATATGTCATGATCAAGCTTGGTAACGAAATAAGCTTGCAAAACTGAAGCTACGTTAGCAGCATGAATTATTCAAAATATGAGCAAGGGAGGTACTGATGAAGAAAATTTTAAATAGTCCAAGATCTTTTAAAATCAAGGCTCGCCCGAAGTTTGGGCCTATACAGTTGTCCTAGTGTTTCTTCATTTATGGCTTGGTAGACTAGATAAGGTAGGGTCCTCTGAATTTATAGTCTAAGTGAACTTACCAATGTGGTTCACAAGGAAAAATGTTTGTTAGGTGGTGAGGTATTCTACCCAACTTACAGGAGTTAAACTAATAGTATGATGGGACCATGGGTCAAGCAATCAAGATAAAGTACAACGCTAAGCCTTAAGGAATTTAATAGAACAAAAATCACATATCGGGTCGAAAGAATTTAGTCGAGGTTGAATCCCTATCCATGGTCGAAAAATATATCGGTATCATGGTAAAGATTATAGTTTGGCCATTTTGACAATAAGGTCATATCAAAAAATAGAGTACAAATAGATGGGTTTTGGTGGGACATGATATGTCTACAAGAAGGTGGGCATGTCTAGGTCTTATATATAAAATTTGCTGGGAGGAAAAATATAGTGTTGTACTCCAAATATACAAGTCACGGTAGGGGACGCCAGAAGATCAAAAATAGAAAGTGAGAGTTCACAAGGTGATAATTAATGCACAATAATAAAGAAGATCAAGTTAAAGCATGAAATAAAATTAATTAAAGAATCCAGTAAAAATAATTATTTAGGGGCACCGTTCTAATGAGAAGATAGTCTTCTAGATGAATACAGTTAAGGAACCATTAGATCATTATTCAAATTGCAATTGGGTTAGAAGGTCGCAATTAAAAGATCTAGAATTAAAGGAAGGTCGAGTAAGTCGAGGTGGAAATACAGTCACATAGCTGGGTAGATGACTAACAACACTTGTGTATATACTACTATCATGGTCATAAGTGACATGGCAATTAGTGTGGAATACTTCTAACTCATTAGGGCTACCTTTGTGGCCTACTATTAATATTTTAACTCGAGTTTCCTCCAAAAAGTTTCAAAAATAAACCACCAAAATTTGTATTCACTCCAAGCCGTTCAAATTTATCATAAAAAATTAAATCACTCTCATAAATCTCAAAGCAAAATTTTTATCATGTTACTACTAACATTTTTCAAAATTTACATTTAAATTTAACTATTTAACTCAAGAGTTCATAATTTACGAATCCATAAAAATTTCACAATCATTCAAAAATTTAACACTCTAAAATTTTCAAATAACTCATAATAAAACTCTTAGCATATTAAAAGCAATCTCAAAAATTTAGCTCAATGCTCTCATCAATTTTAACTTCTATTTATGCTAAGTTATTCCAACAAAATCACAACTTTTAAACGGTAACTTCCTTTACTCAATCGAAATAACTTTCCATCACATCCTTCGAAATTGTCCCAAATTTTTTTTATATATATAAGCAATCCCATATTAAACTAAATTTTCAAATAATCTTATCAGTCAAAATCTTTTTTTTTTACCAAAAATCTAATGGATTTGTAAATCCTCAATCATAGGACACAATTTAAAATAAAAAAATTCTCAAAAATCGTTTTCAATTATTGTAAACCAAAATTTACCATCATTACTTCCACTTAAAATTCAAAATTTACTAAACACGAAAATCGCAAGTTGTACAACTCAATTTAAATAATTTCTATGGCCATTTTTAAAAGCTAAGATCATTTTCAAACCAAATTTATAACCGTTCAAAGGTGTATAACCATACTCCAATAAATCATAAACATCAAAGCTTGAAAATCAAATAAATTTTATATTTGTTCAAAGATGTATAGCTATAATCCAATAAATCATAAATATCAATTCTTTGAAAATCAATCAATTTCTTAAATCAAGTATGAAATCCTATAAATCCTCTGGTGTTTACTATTTAGAAATCTTAAGGTTAAAACTTTCCTCGGTAATATCCTACTTTACAAATTACTAATCATTAAATCACATAAAAAAAGCCTTTTTACTCGATTAGAGTCTTGAATGTATTCCAATTGCCAATATAACCATTCTAGCCATATGTGTGACCTATGAGCATATACTAATGTAGTCATCTTCCTGGTTGACACTAAGCACGAAAATAAGAATCAACGGTAGAAAGGAATCAAGCAAGATGCAATTCAAGGAAGTCGGACGAGAGTTCAGAATTTGAAGCCAAGAGAAGATGTCAAACTGTATGATGAGATTCTTATATTCTAATCCTATGTTGCAGGTTCACATCGGTACAATTACGTAATCGTAGGGACAAACTCGACCTGCATGGGCCACCACAAAAACATGTAACGCCCCAGTCCCAAAATACGTAGGACCAAGTATGTAAACATGCCAGCTGTAGATATACGAAAAATACTCCAATGTATGGAATTCTCGTATAAATACATAAGCTGTAAAATGCAGTAATCCAAGACAACTAAATCTCATCCACAATGAAAAGAATAATAATATAAAAATCAACTTGAATATTTATGATACAATCGTTGGGCGGAGACAAAGTCTACTACCAACTATTTCAATGAAATAAATGTACAAGGAGGCAATCGACAAAATGATAAAACGAACCAAGAGCAATCATCTTCGAGAAATGGGAAAGATCACGGCCTTGGCTAGAACACCTGCAGAAAGCATGAACACACACCTGGAGAAAAACCAGGTCCTTAGAGGGACGTAACAAGACACATAATATCATGCCACAAACTGAATAGTAAGAGCTCAATAGAAAATATACATGCGTAAAGGTTTCTAACCATTCTATGTGATATACACTTTGAGAAGACAACGTTCTACGCAGGAGCTTAGGTGTTCAGCATAGATGGAAAGAGAGTGGTAGTAGGTGGCGCTCATAAGAGATACTATCGACCATGGGCAGAAAGTCGCTCTCATACGAGAACTATCGGCCCCGGGGCAGTAAGTAGCGCTCATCCGAGACACTATCGGTCCAAATTTATGTGTATACTGAACATGTAGCTCCTACGCTAATAACTTTCTTCCCTCCTTCCCATGATACTATACATGTGTCGACTCCACGACACTGTTTAATCCTTAATAACTGCCAAAGTCTTCTACACAATCTATTAGCATATCTTTCCTAACGCATGCGCACGGAGGATCAGCCCACACGCAAGTGACCTCTATATGATACTCACAACTCTCCCACATAACTCGTGTACAATCGTGATAAGTCAATGAGACACACTAAATTTGACGGTAGTCTCTTAACTCTAGCCAATTGTATAAAATATAGTAATTTGTATCTACATATAATTTAGAAAGAAACAACTTGAAAATAAATACAACATGCATGATATTGAGCAAAAATTTAAACAGTAAAGATAAGGTGTCTTGCCTAAGGTTATGTGCAAAAGGGAATAATCCAGTAGCTCGAACCGGCAAAATAAATAAAGCAAGAAAATCCAACTCCCGCAGATGACTCCGGATGCTGCAACAAACATCACGAACGAGTTTGGAATATAAGATATGCCTAGGAAATGCCTGTCCAAAAGTTAAATTCTGGAACAAGGGCAAAATCGTAATTTTGGGCCAAAACAAAGTCCGCCGTTGGACCCGCTTTGTACCGAAATGCGTGCCAGAACCTACGATCTCTAAAGTCTTCAAACTACATATTTACAGATTTGTTTTGACAAGACGAACTCAAAGGTATGTCAAATTTTGGATTCCGGTGGACTTTGCACAAAATTGCCCGTTGAGTGGGATTGTGGGCCCGCCAAAATAGCGTCCCGATCAACGGTCTCAGAATCGGACCAAACTTGTCTCACAGGACCAAAAAAATATTTCGAGTCCAATGGCGCAAGTTTCATCGAGATATGATGTGTGTGCACAAAGTTGTGACTTAATTTACAAAGGGTCGATACGGGATATCTCAACGGATACGCACTGATTTCGTCGCACACATGCAACGAAATCGGGTTCCGTCAGTTCCCACACATCGACAACATCCATATGCGCCTTTCGATGCATATAGTGCATGACCACGTCGTCCGGTTTGTCCGGGCGTGCACCATGTCGGGTGTTTTTCCACTTTTTGAAAACAGAATTTTACATATTTTTGAGAAACTTTAACAACGTGTAACTTTCTACATACTGGATAAAAAGTGAATCCAAAAGGTGCGTTACAATCTCGGTTATGTTGTCTTTGACTGTCTTCAATTAGTTTTTATGAAAGCTTAATGGACAGCAAGAAAAGTGGCCGATAAGTTGGTGTTTTACGACAGTTTTTAATATTCAGAAAAGTGATTTTTTTTTCTAACTTCATCTCGTTTTTTCGAGCAAGTTGGATGGCCTTGTCAAAATCCACCTGGGGGATCTCGAAGAGGGTCATGAGGGCTTTCTACAGGAATTTACGGATCTAAAAGCGGATTTAAATTGACAGAGAAATCGAACGGGGAAGTGGGATACCTTAAAGTGGAAATCTGTTGTTGTTGTTGTTTGTTGTTGTCACTGTGACGATCGAGAGACGGAGATGTTGTCACTCAGACGAGGTGGCACGCATGCCGAGGTGAGGGAAGAGGATGGAGGAGAGGAGGAAGAAGAAATTTGATTAGGGTTTTATATCATATATATATATGTTTGTATACATATATATAACTGATGGGTTTCGGCCATGCTTGCTTTTAAGGGGTCGCTTATATATATATATATATATATATATATATATATATATATATATATATATATATATATATATATATATATATATATATATATATGTGATGGGAGCACAAAGCAACGCTGCTGTTGCTTAATCCTTTGTTTGCTGTGGCGTGGGTGGTCGGGTGGGGCCGACCACCCACTATGCCCTTTTTTTTCTAAACTATATATATATAAATATATATATATATATATATATATATATATATATATATATATATATATATATATATATATATATATATATTATATATATATATATATATATATATATATATATATATATATATGTATATGAATATATCTAAATATATATCATGTAAATCTCTATAAAATTAAATAAAAGTTTAATATTATCTAACTATATATATAATGCATCTAAAATATATTTTTACATATATACACAAATTTAAATTGTCATAAAAGGCAACGATAATAATATCACATAATATCAAATAATATCAACAATAATAAATGTCTATTTAATTTTCATAAAATAACTTTAGTAATAATAAAATAATAAAAATTGTCCCAACGTGTGAACTTTACCACACACCCTCATTTGGGCCCAGAAAAATGTACCATTTTTGTAACACATTATAAAATAATACAACCATAAATTGTATAAATTTATTTTTAAGTCTAATAAAATAATAAATAATAATTAAAAAATAGGGGTTTTACATCCTCTGAGATGATCTTGGGAAGGAGAGTGAACATTCGGCTAGCAATGATCTTGGATATGATTTTATTGGTGAAGGTGCATAAGCTGATTGGACGAAAGTCTTTGAAGGTCTCTGGGTTTTCTTTTTTGGGGATTAGTATCAGGTTGGCAATGGAGATAGATTTGAGGTACCTTGCCCCTGGAAGAAGGCGATAGCGGCCTCGTGGAAGTCGTGGTCGATGATATCCCAGCAGGATCAGAAGAAGACGCTTGAGAAACCATCAGACCCGGGAGCGCTGTGTTCGTCGAGATCCTAGACTGCAGACTTGACTTCTTCCACAGAAGGGGGGTAAAAAGCAGTTCGTTCTCTCGATCATTTATCGAATGGGGGATCTTGGCCAGAAAATCAATGTTATTGACGACGACTTCTTTGGAGAATAAGTTGGAGTAGAATTTTATCGCAGCCGCTTGGATGTCCCGATGATCTTTGAGGACAACGTCGTTTTCGTCGGTGATTTGGTGCAGATGGAGATGTTGTCTACAGCCGTTGACGCAGGCATGGAAGAAGCGGGAATTCTTGTCTCCTTCGATGTCCCAAGTCAGTTTGGCTTTCTGCTTCCAGAATTTGGTCTCCACCTTCAGTCGAGATTTGAGGAGAGCTCGAGTGAGGTTGAGCGTCGCCCTGGACTCCGGCTTTCGATCAGTGGCGTAGAGGACTTCTGCATGGGTGACATCATCTTTTGCCTCGCGGGTAGCCTGGAAGATGTTGACGAAGGCTTGCTTGCTCCATGACGATAGGGCTCTCGTAGTTGCTTTCAGGTTTTTCTGCCATACGGGTGAATGGGTTGGGATCTTCGGCGGATCGCCAGGTACAGGCCACGATGTTTCGAAATTGAGGGTGATGTTGCCAGAAGTCAAAAAATCTGAAGGCTTTCTTGATGTGGTTAGTGTTGATGTTAATCTCAATCAGTAGGGGGGAGTGATCTGATTCGGTGGTATTCAAGTAGGAGAGGTTGGATATAAGGCCCATGTCGGACCACCGATTGTTGACCAGGACGCAGTCCAGACGGGAGTATTGTCGGTGCTCGCCTTCCTGCATGTTGCACCAGGTGAAAGCGTTACCAGAGAAAGGGAGGGGTGACAAGTGGGCATTGAAGATAAAGGCGTTGAAGTCATTCATGGCCGATTGGAGGGGGCGATCGACCCCCGGATTTCTCGTCTTTGCACGTGATCGTGTTGAAATCACCTACGCATATCCATGGTAGATTGATGAGTTAATGATGGGTGTCTAACAAAGTGTCCCATAGGAACCTGCGGTCAGGGATGTCGAAGCTACCGTGGACGGCGGAAAGTATGCAGCGGAAGGTGAGAGTGGAGTATTCCACCCAACAATAGAGCGCCTGACTCGAGTCATGGATGGTACCAAACTGGATGCCATTAGCAAAAAGGATCCAGATGTCATTGCACCCGGCGATGCCGGATGGGAAGCCCAGCTGGAGCTAGATGGATTTAAGTCTTTTCTGAGGGATTTTGGGTTCGATGATAACCAATATGTCTATCTGGTAGAGTTTCTTGAGGCTTTTGATTCTTCTCATGGTTGGTTTATTGGCCAGTCCTCTCATATTCCACGCGAGGATGTTAATCATTGGGAAGGGGACTGAGGGGGATGGTTGTTGAGTTTCATGGCTGACCGTGTGGTCATGGCCGAGGACTTTTGGTTGGATTTCTTCTTGTTGTGGTGGGGTTTTTTGGGGGCTATCCGGGTCGCAACGGTGTAGTCGTCCGCCGTAGCTGTCGACCTCTGAGCTGAAGATTCTGTGGCTTCCGAAGAGGTAGATACCACCTCTTTCTCTATGTCTGCTAGAGCACAAAGGGGGTTGAGGGGGTCCAAGCATCCTACTTCCTTGGCTTGCTCGAGTCTTCTGACCGCTGCTAGGCCGAAGATGGCCAGGTGGTCAATGATTGGGCTGCTGGGAGTGGAGGAAGAGGCGATAACCTGCAATGGGTTTTCTGAGGACTGTGGTGGCTCCCGGTCACTTTCGAAGAGGTCGGCGACGGAGTTAGTAGCGCTCTTCTCGCACTCCGTTGGAGGGGGAGGTGGGGGGGCTCACCGGGTTGTTTTCAGGAAGGGGATTTAACAGGGAGTCGAATTGGTTGTTGAGGAGAACAGCTAGGGGCTTGTAGGGGACCAAAGCCGTGCTCTGCCACGGTCGTTAGTCGAGTCTGGGAGGGGTATCGTTGGCTTCAAAATGGGTGTGAGAGTTTGGAAGGGGGAGGATTAGGGCTATGGGGGCGGATTGGTTGACTTTTGGGAGTTGCAGTTTTCTGGGAGCTTTTTTCTTAAGTTCCGGATGTGCTCGGAAATAGAACTGCATGGTGTGGCCTCTCATCTGACAATGCTTGCAGAAAATAATATTGTTATCATACACCAGTGTCTGGGAGAACGTCCTTCCCCCGAGCTTTAGCTGAATCTGGGTGGGTGGGTCTGTGAATAGATCGAGTTCCACGCAGATCTTCGCGTAGTTGCCCTTGGATATGTTGCGGGTTTCTTCAGCGATAGCAACAAGAGTCCCGAATGAGCTCGCTATCCTCTTGAGCGCTACCGGGGCGAAGCAAACGAGGGGGAGGTTGGGTAGTGTGATCCAAGCTGAGACGATTGACGAGTCGACTTTGGAGTTGAAGCTAGGGGACCATTTGACGATTTTGACGCCTTGGCCATCTATGCTGGAGGTGCCTTTGGCCCAGACTTTAGAGAAGTTCGAGTCGGTCGACAGGTGAAGGTACATGTATTTAGGGTCGAAAGGTGCGATCCTGTAAACAGATGAGAGACCCCAGCCTGCGATGGCTTCTTGCACATTGGCGATCTTCGGACATCCCGAGGAGAACTTAAGCACGAGAGTCTTCACGAAGGTGGAGGATAGAGAGAAGATTTTGTCTTCGAAGAAAGGAACTCGTAAAGGCAGGCTGTCGCCAGCGGTCGGTAGCACAATGTCGGAAAGGACGATGTCCTTAGCCGGGAGGGGACGGACAGCCCTCCTGTTCGGACGCAATATCTAAGCGAAGGTAGGGCCTGTGGGGGGGTCACCCCGGCCGAAGGCAGGGAGGGGGTGTGCTGACCCAGCTGCGAGGGAGGATGGGGGAGGGTGGGGGAGCTATGTGAGGGAGGTGCCGGCGATCCGCACGACGAGGACGACGGGATCGGTCGCTGGTAGGTTGGGGGGCACGGAATGTGCCAAGCAGCTGGCCCCGATTCCAACGACCGGAGGTTACCTAGGGTGGAAGAAAGGGATCCCTCCGGAAGACCAAGAGCGCATGGGCGAGCCGAAGAGGGTGCATAGCTTAGTAGGGGCGCATAGTTTTGAAGCGGGGCGCATAACTGCTCGCGGTGGGGGGGATGTGCGCATAAGCCAGGAGCGCCAGAGGGGGGTTCCTGCGGGGGGTGCGCGCATAGTCAGTAACTGAAGGCGAGGGAGTCTGGAATGGGCGCATGGCCTGTAGGGGCGCATAACCCGGGGGAGTTTGGCCGGTCGAAGGCCAGGAAGCAGTTGGCGCATGGCAGGCCGAGGGCGCGTACCCCGGTGGTCCGACAATGGGCGCTTGGCCTGCAAGTGGCGCTAGGTTGTCCGGGGCCTTGGAGCCGACATCGGGAGCATGGCCAACCAGAGGCGCGAAGGCGATGGAGGGCGCATGGCCGGAGGATGGCGCATGGCCGGGAAGGGGCGCTCGGCCAACAAAGGGCGCATGGTCACCCCTGAGAACAGTGGGCGCACAGCGATCGACTCCGCCCACTGTAACCACGGAGGAAAAATCGTAATTCGAAATCGAATTCGAATTCGAAGGGTGGTGGAAGTCCGGGCCTAGCTCGCCATCTATCCGTTCGAGAGAACCAGCCAGGGGAGGGGAGCAGCTGGGGGGCGTCGCAGCTCGAGGCCACCGGAGGGGTGGCGCGACACCGGGGGGCGGCGAATTCCTATCGGGGTCGACTGCTAGCGCGGGTCGGCGACCGGACACAAGCGGGGTAGCCGCACAGGGTGACGTTGCCATAGGTGGCCATCGAAGGCAGGGAGTGGACGGGAGGGGGGGTGAGCCGGGGTAGGAGGCCCGGGGTGGCCACCGGAGCTTGGGGGCGACCCCGACGGTGGAGACGCCGGCCAGAGCAAGCTGCTCAGTTGTCCAAGCTGGGGAAGGGCGCGAGGCGCCTGGTCGTCTTGAGCACGAGGCCACCAGAGGGGTGCCGAGGACGGAGGGGACGAGCGGGCGACGTCTGGGGGCGAGGGGGTGCGGCAGGCGGCGGGCGGCGGGCGGCCGTGGCTGCGCGGCCCCGGCGTCTAGAACGAGGGGGAAGGGGAGGTCATATGGCCATAGCTGGAGCTGGGAAGGGGAACGGGGAGGGGGAGGGGGAGGGGAAGTATATATATAAAAAAAAAAAAAAAAAAAAAAAAAAAAAAAAAAAAAAAAAAATATATATATATATATATATATATATATATATATATATATATATATATATATATATAGGGAGCGGATCAAAGGCCCCGCCCGCGGAGCCCCGCCGAAGCCCCGCCCCCCCTGCACTATCGGATCGCACGGGGCCCGCG
The DNA here is from genome assembly GCA_029216955.1 of Iris pallida. NCBI lineage: Eukaryota > Viridiplantae > Streptophyta > Magnoliopsida > Asparagales > Iridaceae > Iris > Iris pallida. Next base: position 71,889 of record JANAVB010027293.1, on the reverse strand, counting down.
TGGGGCCCGCCCCCGCCCGCGCGATCCAACGGCTAAGGGGGAGCGGGGCTTCGGCGGGGCTCCGCGGGCGGGGCTCCCGATCCGCTCCCATATATATATATATATATATATATATATATATATATATATATATATATATATATATATAAAATGCAAATGACCTCTAGTCTAGTGGTTAAGAGAGATGCATGCGGCCCGAGTGGTCAGGAGTTCGAATTCCAGTGGTCATTTGCATTATATATATATATATATATATATATATATATATATATATATATATATATATATATATATATATATAAACACTTCTAAGCAAATAACAAATTTTTAGGGGATTTTTATCCAATTTTGTTATAAATCTAGGTATAGAACACGATGATTCACAATTCAAGGTCCCTTCCATCTATCCCCTCTCCATCCACCTAAGGTAATCATCCATACGCAACTGCGACAACGACCGCAGAATCTACACGTGCGCGCGCCCGTCTGGAAGTGGACATGGCGGGGTGCGGGCCACGCGTGCACGTAATCTCTCCCCCTCCCCTTGGGAATCCAAAAATGGACGTACGTATACTAGCATCTCAAGGAAGTGAGTTCAGCGAAGGAAGCACCCAACCTACTCATTTGGTCACAGACAAAGGAGATATTGGAATGTATCCATCTATACGCTGATCTAATCTTAATTGACTGATATTGAAGTGGTTCCTCTTTACGAGACAGTTTCCTAACTCAAATCTTACTTTAATATTACAAGCAATAATTAATACAACGCATATCTCCCTCTCTTGTGTGTTACATCACAATCACAATCACAAGCTAGCTAGCTAGCTAGCTAGCTGCCTAATTAAGTAGCAACCTATCTAATCATTTATTTACCTATAATTCGGAATTAGGATCTAGAATTTGTTAATATTGGGTCATGTGCTAAGTATATCTAATGGTCATATCAGGTTCAAGATTGGTAACCTAACTAATTAGTACACTAGTATGTGTCACATTGTGACATATAATGCACTTAATCATTGATTCTGATAGCCATCTTCAAGAAATATTAGGAAAAGTACTTAACACAAAGTACGTTTCACTTATTTGTAAGATGGAAATGGTAGTACGAAAGAAACTTTTTCACTTACTTATTCTGGATCCCCTACCACGTAATTATATGCCTCTGCGCACTGGAAGCTAAGATACAGTGGAAATGAAAACAAAAAATGTTCATTACAAGACTAAAACCCCAATTTTAAATGTTACATTTCAAATTAGAACCAAACTACTCAAATGCATTGTGTTAAGATCGATATTGGCATTACAAGAGTTCGAGAAGTAACAATTAAGAGCATCTCCAACCCTATTGTGAGTTTGAAAAAAATGGTTGCCACATAGGAATGACAACCATTTTTTCCAAAAGTACTTCTCCAATGCAAATGTGAAATAAAGTGTGGAGTTGACATGGCAATGACATGGCAAAATCAATGTGAAGTTGGTTGTCTAGATCTAGACAATGCACTTCACAATGTCTTTATGTCCACATCATCATTTGTGAATAAAAATGTTTATAAAAAGAAGAAGAAGAGTAAAAGTTGTCTTGGAAGTTGTAAAAATTACTTTGTATTGTCTTCTCAATACTTTTGCATTGGAGATGACTTTTTAAAATCATTGTCATTTGTTAATATAATCTTGCCACCTATACAAGACATTGGCTTGTGTCCCATGCCACCTAAGATTCACAACATAAAATAAGACAATAGGGAAAAGCCTCGATTGAAAAAATTGGTTAGTGCCAAAGAGCAAGTGCCTCGTGGGCTTCAACTTCCGAGGTATGCTAACCCTCAACCTTCATCAAGTTTTCAGGTAGTGGCATGAACTTCAATATGATATTAGAAACAATCCTGATTTGATACATAAAACCGTCACTACAACTATAGTATTTTGATAAAATGTACCATATAAATACGATTTAACCCTTGTTGTTACAATTGAGAAAAACTAAAACAGATTAGCCGAAATAAAAAGAAATAAAATGGGAATAGATAATTCTTTAACACCAGTATTCGAAGTAATTCTGTTATATTGCTGATATGTTGTTGTTGCACTGCCTCTGTCGCTTTGATGGAATGGGCATGGTCGACACTATATATACGTACGTTAGTCGAATTTGTCATAGGGCTACAACTATTTATCTCTTTCTACTATGATCCATGAATGTTGTTCCTTTAATTAAGAGGAACTAGTCCACCAGTTATGAGTACGTTGCACTGGGTCGACATAGTTGTCTCCAATGACAAACATGATCAAAATAGAAAAATTCTTTTGTCATTAATAGGTTCAGAAACCACACATTTCTCTGCATCATGGTACCTTACTTCAATACAATATAAGGCGTAAAATCTGGATGATTAAATGAGTTTCGTTAACTGTTCATTAAAAAGGTAGTGTGGGTGGCGGAAGATCAATTGATTGAGTCACGGAAGCGTTTTATTCCTTAATTTATGGTAGAAGTTGGGGATAGTTGGTCCAAAAGACATACAATGTAATGTGCACAAAAGTTGTGAACGATACGCCGGACACCGTCAAAAAGAAAGAGTATTGTTTATGCCGAATCCGATTGACCCTTGTGGTCAGCAAGAAAAGAGATAAAAGCTGTGGCTGGATATTATGATGGGAGTTGGAAAGTAATGGACCAAAAAGGTATACAATACAGTATGCACAAAAAAATTCCAAACGCTAAGCCGGACAATGTAACAAAAAAATTGTTTATTGCACCGGTTAAAATTAATAATGCTATAACTAGTGACTAATTTTCAATTAGTCACCTAGAACTCCGACCCATAATTAGCTTTTTTAACGCCACTGCTCCACTCAGCATCCTATATACAAACTCGGAATGCACCAACAAATCACCAATAGAGCAATTGCTAGTTGAATCAGTAAACTCTACAAATGATTGACTAAATTAAATGCATTCTCCAAGTAAATATTGTCAACAAACAAACATGTACACTTGTGTACCAGTCTGCATGGACTTGGCATTATTGTTAGTCAACGTGCCATCAAACCTTTCTTCTACCACCCACCGTTCGAAAGAGTTGCTAGTTGATTCTTACCAGTTCAAAATTGACCGAAATGCATGCCAAATCTATCTACCAAGCCCAAGTGTACAAGCAAACAAGTCTCAAGTCTTGAACTAACTTCTAACCCAACCAAACAAATGGACACGTGAATCAGCTCTACATCTTTCTTAATGATTTGGTTAAAGATTTTATTTGTCACTTTCGCATTAGATGACGTAACTTGGACTCTCGTACCTGAAAAACGAACAGATAATTCTCTTCATATCATATGAATTGAGGTCTGATGTGTTGGGACCGAATTGTCGCGAGTTCGGTCCCATCAGAGTTCGGTTTTAATTCGATGGATTTTCAGTCAAAACTTTTCGCAGAACAAAATCGAACTCGGATTGAGTTCTATTCGGTCGAAGTCGAACGAGTTTTGGATCTTAATCTACACATTTGGTTTGGTACTGACGGAGAGAATTTGTGCTGGACTAATTTAGGATTTTCTATGACATATAATAAGGGTTTATCAACCTATTTATATGAATTGAGATTGGAGGCATAGGAAGAGCACACATGAAAGATTCGACGGTAATTTTTATGAAAAATCTAAATCTAAGAGAAAGTCCGTACTTTTTTCTTAAGACTTTCCGTTCGAGATAAGGGTAGAGTGGGTGGTTTCAGTTGTTATAATCTCTCTTTTTTCTAGAATTCGGTGAGGAAGTTGAACCTTTGGGTAAATGATTTAACATAATTTTTATCAATTTTGTAGTTTTCGTGTTAATTTTCATCGTTTTCATTTAACGGAATGCGAGTAGCAAAATGATTTTACTTAAGTGACTGTTTAATCCTTGTCAGGGTTTTGTAGTACAACAATTGTTTTCATTTCTGGACAAAAGCTAAGTTCAAGTCATTCATTCTGAACAGTGCCACAAGCCGGTAACAAGAAAGTTTTGCGGATTCGAGAAAGAAAAAAAAAAAAAAAACCTATCCATAGGCTGCTAATTTTTAATCTTTTTGTTATTTTGTTTAGAGTAAAACAAGAGAATTTTTTTTAACATAATTCTATAACCATCACACATGAATTGACCGTGTTCCCCGTCTAGAGCTAAACCATGCACAGAAAGGAAAGCAAGTAAAATTAAAACTATGTATAAAGTAGTGAATGAAATTCAGAGAAGAAAAAGGTGTACAAATGTAGCTAGTATAGAAAGAAGAAGTAATGCATGCATTCATGCATGCTTGCATGAAAAGAAAAAGCAACCAAAATTGACCGTGTCCACTAAATGAGAACTTGTGTCATGATCTACCCCGACGAAGACGGCGGATATCTCGAGAAGTCGGTCCATGGTGGCAGCGAGGGGAATGCCGGTGCCGGAGGAGGCCGGACGTAGCCCGTCTGCGGCTGCATCGCCTCCCGCGAGGAGGAGAAGGGGGGATAAGACGAAGAAGCCGAGGAAGTCGAAGACGACGAAGGAGCAGCAGAGTACATCATCTGACCCAGTAATGAAGTCGGAGGATTCCTTTGGTACTCTCCCGTCCCTTGTAGCAGCCTGGAGTACTCCAAGTAGTCCCCGAAAGCCCGAGGATCCGGCACCGCTGCGGGAGGCCGATACTGGGTGGGCCAAGGCGGAGCGACGACGGGCGCCACCGTGGGATGCAGGCGGGCGTTCTCGGGGAAATTCAGCTTCGCACGGCTCCCCCGGAAGCGCAATGCGGCCTCATCGTAGGCACGGGCGGCGGCCTCGGCGGTCTCGAAGGTGCCGAGCCACACGCGGGCCGCTTTTTGCGGATCCCGGATCTCGGCCGCCCACTTGCCCCACGGGCGCTGGCGGACCCCGCGGTACCGCCTCCGGACTGCCTGCTCTGCCTCTGTGGGGGACAGGGGGGTGGCTGACTCCTCTTGTCTTGGTTGAGGCTGGACTATGGCTTGTGGCACTGTTCATGCATGTAGTCAAATTAAGTCAGTTTTGTAACGTCATCTCACCTAGCCAATGGGATCTCTATATAGTTACGACGTGGCAGTTGCGAACGAGAGAGACATGGTAGTTTAAAATTTTGAATTATTCAGTAATAGATTTTCACATAATAGTTGATATTATAAATATTTTTTTTTCTTTTTAAATCCCATGCACACACACAATTGGGAGACTCGAACATTGCCGATCTCTTCGGATGTCCGTTCTAATACCACTAGGCTAGAGAGCTTGGACATATTATGAACTAGACATTAGATATTTTGGAGATCGAAATTCTCTGAATGTCCCTTTAAGTTTGATAGAGAATGCATTGATGAGCATGATGAGTACGAGAGAGTGAATGATTCAACAATGATCAATAAACTCTAGCCAGCTAGAACAATTTTCTAGAATCTGTGCATGCGTACATGTTACGGAGAGGAGGAATTGACGATGCTTGCAGGGACAGGTGTGTACGTAGAGCTCAAGCACGACAGCAGAGGAGAAGAGAAAATTAACAACTGGTGGCCAATGATTAGTCGCAGATGTAATGATGTGCTTTCAGGAAAGAGCTAGAGCCTAGTGGCTAGTGACTGGTATACATCAACATTGTCATTTTGAAGTTGTCATTTTGGGAGAGCTACAAATTAACTAAACCCAAATGTAGCAAAGCAAACCATAGTAATTAAGCAGGAGGATAAGATAGACTATGTCATCGTGATTATCCTAAGTTAGGTAATCGATACTAAGAAAAAAAAAAAAAAATACCGAATGGCTGGCACAGTACTCGCGCCAGCCACCGTCCTCCTCTCCTCCTACTTCTTCTCCTCTCCCTTCTAGTCCACCGCTGCTTTCCTCCTCCCTCCTGTTTCGTCCTCCGACTTTTTCGGTCCCATTCGTCTAAAAAAAAATTACTTTAATTACCATAAATTTTTTCTTCCAAATCTAATTTTAATTTAATATGAACATCTAGGAAAAAAAAATATATATAATTTGCTGTTGTGATGTCTTTTTACTTTTCCAAAATACAAAAAATATATATTAAAAAAACAGAATGAAACCATATGTACGTACGTAATTATAGATGAATCAACAATGCGTAATCTAGACAAAAAAAAAAAACTGTGTATCAACACACACACATATATATATATATATATATATATATATATATATATATATATATATATATATATATCACACAAAAAAAACAATCATAGCTAGAAGAGAGCAATAGAATATTAAACTGAGCTCAAAAATGATTTAAAAGAAATGAAAATAAGAAGAAAAAAAAAATTGTATACATACCATCTGCAAGAGTCGATGATGGCTCACCAAACCCTCCTTTGTAAGAAGACCTCATGATCGACTCCGGCATGGTCGGGATCTCCTCCCTCTCCCTCTTCACTCCGCTTCCCCCCGAGCTCGCCGCCACCATCGTTGCATGACTCCGCCCTCCGTGACCCATGACATGCGTAAGAGCCGAAACCATCGCCGACATCTCCCTCTCCTGCCCGTACCCCGACAAAGCCATAATCATCGGCGGCGGCGGTGGCACTACCTCAGTAGTTGTTGCCGCCGCCGCAGAGGCGACTTCCTCGAACTCGGTCCCTTCCTCCTCCTCGGCCGAGAGGAAACGCAGGAGCTCATCGTTGTTCGCCACCTTGAAGAAGCACATGTAAAACCCTAGCTAGCTCGATCTCCGGGCCTCTTCTCTCTCTCTCTCTCTCTCTCTCTACTTGTTCAACCCCTTTGAATTCTTGAGAGGGAAGAGGTTTATATAGAGTTGGCAACTACGGCTTTTTATTCTACTAGAAACGTGCTGACGCCGCCTAGTAGCGAAGTAGTACACGCACAAAAACAAAATTTGCATGGAATTAATTAGGGGTGGGTGCATGAATTCTTTATGTTTGCCCTCTAGAATATTTATTTCTCAACTCTAAAAACTTTTCTGATGGAATGCAGGGCCAATGCAGGAATAAGTAGACTTTGGATTTGGACAATTTTTCTTTTGGGGCAAATTACTTTAACTATCCCTATATTTTACACTTATTATAGAAACTACCCCTACTATGAAACTAATTACGCGGACCACCCCTATAGTTTCTATTTTCTTTAAAAATATAACACTAACTACCCCTACGTTTTATAAAATTTCTAAAGGAGAGGGGTGGTGAGTGTAATTAGTTTCAAATAGGGGTAGTCTCTGTAATACTCATGAAACATAGGGGGGGTTGATGTATTTATTTCTTTCTTTTGTTTAGGGCAACTTCTGATTCAGCATAACCCCACAAAGAAATTGGAGTCACGGGAAAAACAGCCCACAATTACTGTCAAGGAACAACTAAAATTTGTTTCGGATAGAACAACCCAACTCTCTTGGCCGGTCCTAAATTTCAATGTATATAATTATATTAAAAAAATATTTTCTTACACAGCTTTGGCAATGAATATGATTATGCGTGTGCGCGTTATAGAAATACTTTTATTTGTCTTAAATAAAAGTAAAATTATGTATCATTGATCTTTTTTAGACTGCGTTAAGTAAAAAAATTTCAAGCATGAGATAATTATTTTTTCGAAAATGTTATTTTGTCCGCTCGCGGAGGGTGACCGTGCTAGTCCGCGTTCGCGTGGCGACCAGCCACTGGCCCCCCTAACACGGGCCCAACCCTGGCCAGGCGGCCAACGACGACGTGCCACGTGACCGCGGGCCGGCACGGGCACCCCCCAGCGGCGGACAAAGTAACAGGTTCCATTTTTTACATTGTACATTTAGTTTACTTTAAAACCCATTCATTATATAATGAGTACACAACTATCCACAAGTTTGGAGTTTATAATACGAATATCCCTACTTTTAAACTAATTACACGTACTATTTCTGTATTTTATGTTTATTACATGGGTACCCCAACTTTAAGATAAAAATAAAAAAAGTTATAACAATAAATATCCCTCAATATAATTAGTTTAAAAGAAAGAACACCCCGTGCTATAAACTCAAAATTTAGGAATATTAGTTAGCATAAATAATTCATGTAAAATTAATACTATTAGAGTCCACAATGAACTAATGTAAGGCTTCGTTTGGTTCGCGAAATCATCGGGTTGGAAAAGGAAAGCGATTACTCTCCTATATTTCGGTGCCAAAAGAATTGAGGAGGAAAGGAAAGTGATTTCCAATGGAAGAAAAATTAGGAAAAAAAAAGTGATTCTATCCATCCAAACAAGAAATCACTTTCCCAATTTTAAGTATTTACTTTTCTTTCCAAATTATTTGACATTTTCATACATCGAAAAAACAAAAATCAATATAAATTATAATTGATTTTGTTTTCCTTCCATTCGGCGAACCAAAGGAGGCCTAAAGGTCGAGCGACCAAAATTGTTTACTGATTATATATATTCTTATTTTTGGAATGACTGTTATACAAATTTATAAGACAAACTAGAAAAATAAAATTATATACGTGAATATATGTTTTGAATTCAAAACTCCTTGGTAGAACAAACATCAGTCAACCGTACGAATCTAATAAAATTAAATATAAAATTATCAGTAGTAATAAAATAAAATATAAAATAACAAAGTTTGACTTTGTGTACATATTAGAAGTTTAAAGGGCTATATATGAAAAAGTCAACTAAGTCGCAAAAGTATAGGATCCGCGAAGTGGCTAAAGGAGAGAGATTTGGGTTCACACCAATTCAATTGACCAAAAGGATGTTGGACTCGGTTCATGAATTTTGGGTTTGTCGGTGGTGCACACTTGGACCGGGGTTGGGTCGGTGTTGGACCGACCTTATATTTTCACATGCCGACATACATATATCTTTACTCAATTTTTGGCATCTTGATCAATTGGGTTCCATAAATATGGGTTGTTCCCCAATTGCGTGTGTGCGTGGGATTTCAAAAAAAAAAAAATATGGGTTGTTCTGGCGTATTTTAAGGAGAATTTGGGAATGTGTGGCGGAGTAGAGTTTCATTACATAGGAATTCATCTTTTTATGTTTAGGGGTCGTTTACAATGCGCTTTTTTTTCCTGAAAAGTTTTAGGGTTTGAATCCACTATCATATTTTTTTGGACTACAAAAAAATTTATTCTCGAAAATAGAAATATCCTGATAAATAGTTTATCAATAAAATATGAGAATCATATTACTTAAAAATAGGTAGGTATATTTCTTTTGTCCGGATAAAAAAAAAATTTTCTTAAATTTTTTTCTTTTTTTCAACTCCTATTTTTTTTTTTATCGTTTTTGGTCACTTTTTTGTCATTTTTGTCGTTGTGTATCAATTTTTTTTTTCATTTTGTCGTTTTTGTCGTTTTTTTTTGTAGTTTTTTTGTCATATTTTGTCCTTTTTGGACTTATTTGTCGTCTTTTGTCGTTTTTGTTACTTTTTGGTCCTTTTGTCGTTTTTTGGTAAATTCTTATCTTTTTATCGTATTTTGGTTATTTTTGTCTTTTTTTGTTCTTTTTGTAGTAGTTTTTTGACGTTTTTGGTTTTCTTTTGTTGTTTTTGGTCATTTTTTAGTTTTGTCTTATTATTTTTTGTCATTTTTTTGTTTTTGTCGTTTTTGTCTCTCCTTTTTTGTCGTTTTTTGGTCTTTGGTCTTTTTTGTCATTTTTTGAATTTTTTTGGTCGTTTTGTTTGATTTTTCGTTTTTTTTTCATTTTTTTATCGCTTTTTGTCGTTTTACATTTTTTTTTTCCTTTTTGACGTTATTTAGTTTTTGGGTTTTTTGATTTTTTTTTTCCGGAAATATTTATATAGTCACCAAATATAGGAATGCAATTTTTCAGAAAAATTAATTACTTGGATTTTCATTTTCGAAAATATAGAATTTTTGACTATATAGTATTCGGCATACCAAACGTCCCCTTATTGTTAGCGCTCACTTGATTATAATTATTTGCTCCTTGTTTGATAGCTAATCCGAGTTAGATCAATCCATTGGGGAGGGATAAGAGTTACATTAGCCATGCCGATAAAATGAGAGGTCATTTTCTTTCCATTCAATGGTTGCCACGTGCATATTGTATCTATATTTGATGCGTACACACAAATTTAAAAATTATTAATAATACATAACAATCATTCAATTGGAGGACAACCTCATCCTATTCTATTAAGAGGACCATTCTTTGTTGAGTAATGTAAAATATAAAGCTTTTTCACCAACAGGTTGAGAGAGAGTACACTGAGGGATTCCGTGACTTCAAAATAACACCAAAACAATCAAGGTCTTCTTTTCATTTTCATGGCACATATTGTAAGCGAACTTTAAGAATGATTTAAAATAGTGCACGAATTAGTTCTCTTCATATCAAATAAAATAGGATAATACAGATATGAACCCTCACCAACACTTTTAAATTTCGTTACAGAAACTTCAACAATCTTAACCCTTTCTTCTCTACTCGAACTCATAACCCGTGACCTTTTAGCTCTTTTTGTGCATGGAAAATTAGGACTGATTCTTTAATATCACCATCCTTTAGGAATCTTGGAATAACAAACAATAAGAAATGCCTAACCAAAAATGGAGGGTTGTGTTGGTGCTTTCTTTACATAGAGAGAGCTTGTTCTCAACATGTCTTGTAAAAGTTTAGTCCCACATCGGAAATGCACCATGAGTTATCTCAACATATATACTTGGTTGTGTTGTTGAGAGATGCACATGGGGTGGTGACCCTAAGGAGGGAACCATGTGAGTGATTTTACTAGGAGATAAGAATAAGGCTCCAAAGATTAAGCATTAATGCTTTTGTCATTCTCTTGGATTAATTCCATTGGGAGCTAAGCCCCAAAGGGGCTTGCGACTCGGACTCGGACTCGGGCTCGGACTCGCACCAGGCTGACTGTGCAGACTACAAGTCAGTTATGGAAAGACTGATTCAATGCGATTAATTCAGATCCATCTTTGTGGGATTTAATTCAATCTTTCCATAAGATTTGAATTAATTTCGTTGCTATCTTTGTGGGATTTGAATTAATTTCGTTGCCATCTTTGTGGAATTTGATTCAATCTTTCCATAAGATTTGAATTAATTTCGTTGCCATCTTTGTGGGACTTAATTCAATCTTTCCATAAGATTTGAATTAATTTCATTACTATCTTTGTGTGATTTAATTCAATCTTTCCATAACTGAAAAGTCGGCGGTTAGGGTTTCCACTCTCTCTCTATATATACTCTCTTCTGGCCTCCTTTGTGAGGTACTACGAATTTGATAAGTCAGAAAAGAGAGAGAAAGAGAGGGAGTTGCTGCCGCCATTGCAAGTCCATTCGAGGAGTCAGAATAGAGGTGACTTCGAGCGTTCCACAAGTTCTTCAACTTGCTGGTTCATGGAAGCAATTCGTGTGAGGCGAATCTTGCTTTGAGCAACGATGTTTTGACACCCCAGCAACTTTTTTTCATCTCATCTTTTTCTACATTATTGTAACTCGTTCTGTCCCAATTGCAACACCTTTGCAAGGAAACGAGAGATCTTCTCTTCTCTATTTTCCTCCTTCATATTGTAATCTGGCTATTTGGTTTTTTGCATCATCGTAGATCTTGAGTTTAATCACTGCAAAGTTTTTTGTGTGACATCTCAGATCTCGATTGCATCAGTTTTCCATCTTTGGTCAAGTCCCGGGACTAACAATCTCAAAACAAGATCCTTGTAGATGGAAAACATTAATGCTTCGCTCGTCCAATCGGACTACTGCAAGTTGAAAAAGTTCGATGGAGAGCATTATCAAGTCTGGAAGAGGAAGATTTATCTAACTCTTCAACTCAAAGACGTTGATCATGTACTGTTGGAGGAAGAACCTTCTGTTCCAGACACTGGGTCTACTGCTGCAATCAATGCGGCTACCAAACTCCAGGCCAAATAGAGAAGGAAAAATAGCATTTGCAGGCTTCTCATCCTGAATGTTATGGAGGATTCCCTGGCATAATCCTACTTGAAGAAGGAATTTGCCAGAGACATATGGAAGTCTGTGAAAAAACTGTATGAAAAAGACAGGAACAGAAGCAAAATGTTTGTGGTTGAAAAATATCACAATTGCTCTTTGAGGACGAGAAGTCCATGTTGCCACAGGTGAAAGAATTTCTGAAGCTCCGTCAGAAACTGGAGGACGAAGAGATGCCCCTTTCCGACAAGTTTGTCGTTGGAGGGATCGTCTCAAAACTTCCTGCTGGATGGAGTACCTTCTATGCAAGGATGCTCAGAAAGAAGCTAGACATTAGTTTGGGAGATCTACTTCAAGAGATCCATATTGAGGACGAGATGCGTTCCCAACAGAAGATGGACACTCTGTCCAAACAGTTGGCTAAGGCCAATCTAGTACAGACGAGAGAACCCAAAGGGAAGCAGGCGACTTCTCACAAGAAGGACTTCACCAATCTAAAAGTAAAGGGTCCTTCATTCAAGCAACATAAATCCAAGTTCCAAGTGACTTGTTTCAATTGTGGCAAGAAAGGCCACTACAAGAGTGAATGCAGATCCAAGCCTAAACAATCAGAGAAAGGTGAGCCTAGTAAGGTTTCACTGGTGTCTAACATTGTTGCTATGATCGCACAGGTCACAACTGTGGGGGTTGACTCTGACTGGTGGATAGATACCGGTGCGATTTGCCATGTCTGTTCTGGCAAGGAATGGTTCGTCACATACCAGCCGATATCTGAGAAGGTTGTCATGGCGAACCAGGCCCAAGATGAAGTTCTAGGGATCGGGACTGTGGAGCTGAAACTCACTTCTGGAAACACTCTGACGCTTCAAGGTGTAAAGCATGTTCCGGTGATTGCCAAGAACCTGATCTCTGGGAGCCTGCTCTGCAACGCAGGCTTAAGGATGGACATCAATGCTGGTCAGATGGTGATGTCCAATAAGGGAACATACTTCGGGAAGGCTTATCAAACCGAAAGAATGTTTAAAATTTAGCTTGTCAACCAGTTTGATGACATTAATGCAGTTGCATTTTCTGATTATTCTCTTGAGTTATGGCATAATAGACTAGGACATGTTAATTGTAAAAGAATTAACAAAATGTCTAGTCTAGGACTTATATCCAAATGTGGGGGTAAGGTGGAGAAGTGTGAAGTATGTGCTCAGAGGAAGATCACAATGAAACCCTTTCATCGGGTCAATCGAAGCACAGATCTTCTGGAGTTAGTACACTCCGATATCTGTGACTTCAAACATTTCTCCACGAAGGCCAGGATGAAGTATTTCATAACCTTCATCGACGACTTTTTAAAATACGTGTTCGTCTACTTGCTCAAGACTAAAGACGAAGCTTTCGAAAAGTTCAGAGAGTTCAGGGCCGAAGCTGAACGGCAGACTGGACAACAACTCAAGAGGTTGAGAAGTGATCGAGGTGGGGAGTACAGGTCTCATGACTTCGTATCGTTCTGCAAAGAACATGGAATCATATGCGAGACCACTGCTCCATATTCTCCTCAATCCAACGGAGTAGCAGAGAGGAAGAACCGAACATTAACAGAAATGATGAATTCAATGCTGCTTACTGCAGGTCTTCCAAAATGCTACTGGGGAGAAGCTGCATTAACGGCCACTTTCATTCTGAATAGAGTGCCATATGCAACTTCGGACGTGTGGTGTCAACAACATCAGAGGTATCGGATCTAAGTGGTACACCAATTAAAACTTAAGAATCAAAAAAAATCTTAGGCGAGGACTCCAATAAATCATGTGGTTTTTCCAAGTTACAAGATTGAGTAAATAGGCATTACCTCGAACAAATTATAGCAGCAAATCAATGAACCAACAAGCTAGTTCTAATATTCACTCTTCCAACGTCAATGCCGCATCATCAGAAAAGAATAGAGACTTAAATAAGAGAGGCTTTCTGACCTTACTGAGAGAGTTTGGATCCTCGAAGAATCCATCAGAAGCGGCAGGCCTCTCGTGCCTGGAGATGAAAAATCGATCGAACATCAATACAAAAAAGTAGGTTAGGGTTTCTAGAAGGAGACAGGGGGTTAGGGTTTCCCGAAGGGGATGGGGGTTTAGGGTTAGTGATGATGCGGAGGAGGAGAGGACGCGAGCCGCTGAATGGTAGAGGAGATGGTGGAGGAGGTTTTGAGCTCCGTCGCCGGTAGTGGAGGAGATCTTGGGCTGACGCAGGCGTCCCCAACGGTGGCAGTGGAGGGGGCGAAGGGGAAGAAGAGGGCTTTTCAGACGAAGAGGAAGGTGGCAAGGCTCCGATGGTCAATGAGAACTGCTGCTGCACCTCTTCTTTGGTTGCTCGGTCGAAGCATACAGATGACGACCGATTCCATACACTTCATATGCAAATCAAGAAAACCCCAAATTAGAAACCGTAGAAAAAAGAAACTGAGAAGAGAGGAGAGAGGATGAGAAGTGAGGGATTCACCAGCAGCCGCGAAGAGCAGATAAGAAGATTAGGAAAGAGCCTGGTGCCCAGAGCATGGTTGAGTGAAATCTTATTTTATTTTTCCGCCAGAAGCAATGTAGCCAAATTGTACTTATCGCCCAAATTTTGATAGAAAATGAAGAAAAAAAATTAAAACATTACATTTCGTTGCTATAGGTAAAAAGTTTGTAGGTCCAAATTGTACTTACCGCCCAAATTTTTGGCAAAATTTCAAACGGTAAAATGAAAAAAGATTCTACAGCATTCAGAAAACGCTATGAATAGATATTTTTATACCACTACAGAAAGAACGCTATTGTTGATAACATTCTATAGCGGGCACACTTGAACGCTATAGAAAAACTGCTATTGTAGGTCATATTTGTTGTAGTGCCATGGTTTGACACTTGACCAATTAGCCTATTTCTTGTGAGCCTTGGTCATTTGGTCATCGAGCAAGCATGACCTGCTGTAGCCAGAGCCTAGGTCTGGTCAGGCCAATATTTGGCCTGTGTTTGGCCAACATACCATAGACCATGGTATTTGGGTTATATGAGAAAGTGTGAGGGAGGTTTTTATGTGAGTAGTTTAGAGTATCAGTTAGATACATTTGTATCAGAGCCTTAGCATTGTGTGTTATTTTAGTATCAGTTAGTGTTAGTGTCTCACTACTAAAATCTGCTCCATTAGCGACGTTTGTGAACGTCGCTAATGCAGACCAAAACGTCGCTAATTTAAGTTAGCGACGTTTCTCGCGTCGTTTTAGAAACGACGAAAAAAAACGTGTCGCTAATCGGTAAAACGTCGCAAAACGTCGCTACGGCGACGTACATTAGCGACGTTACAAACGTCGCTAAGTAGCGACATTATTTGCGACGTTTGTTTGTGGTCGCCGTTTAGCGACATTTTAGCGACATTTTGGCGACGTTTTGGCGAGGAAAGATTTTTTGCCACGTCAGCAATTTAGCGACGTTATTAGCGACGTTCATGAACGTCTCTACGTAATAGCGACGCTAATAACGTCGCTAAATTTAAAAAAAATAATAAAAAAATACAGAATCCAAAATGCAAATGGAGCTGGAGCTGGAGATACAATCCAGAGATTGACACAGTACTAATTCATATATGTAGTCCAATACAAATAGTACAATACAAATAAGTATTAATAGTAGATAGTCCAATACAAATAGTCCAATACAAACTAGTAGATAGTCCAATACAAAATAAGTACTAATAGTCCAATACAAAATACATCCATATAACTACACTACACTAATGATAACCACGCAGCTCACGCAAACGCTGAGTGATACGATGACACAACCACTTCAAATAAGTGGGATCGACGGCGCAAGGAGAGATGCAGTCCACTGCAGGTGCTGGATGAATGGAACTCCCGGTCTCACTAGCTACCGGTGCCACTTCCTCCTTAACAGTAGGAGGAGCCACCTCAGCATTCAGTATTTCCCTCAAACGACATGCCGCTGCTCGGGTCATGGGTGCCATCTAGTAAGATCAATATTCATAAAGAATATAATTGTAACGTAAGCAAGCTAACTAAAGGAACCATCATCGCGTTTGAGTACATTTTTGAAAGCAGATAAAAATGTTATATTTGATTTTTTGCCAAGTGTGAGAACGGATGGCTCAGAACACAACCCAAAATTCATTCTAGCATACATTAGTATGAATCATCTATGTTCTGTACATATGGTGTAGTATATGTTCTTATCGAATCTAGTATCTGAAGGATATAACAGAGTCAAGATGAACCCACATAATGTAATACTAAGACATCATCTACTACTAAAAGATATAGTGATAGGTTGTCGTATCATCATTGCCGAGGGATGTGGGTCGGAGGACAGTCAACTTTATCTACGGCTACATAGTTTCTGCCTTGCCAGTCGAATGGCTGCAGAGACTATGTCCTGATCACCATGTCGTACCGTAGATTAATGCAAATGGAGCTGGAGCTGGAGCCAAAATACAGAATCCAAAATACAAAATACAGAATCCAATCCCTAGGTTCGTCGAAAATACAAAAACAAAGATTGACACACAGTACTAATTAATTCATATATGTTTTAAGTGTGAGAACGGATGGCTCAGAACACAACCCAAAATTTATTCTAGCATACATTAGTGTGAATCATCTATGTTCTGTACATATGGTGTAGTATATGTTCTTATCGAATCTAGTATCTGAAGGATATAACAGAATCAAGATGAACCCACATAATGTAATACTAAGACATCATCTACTACTAAAAGATATAGTGATAGGTTGTCGTATCATCATTACCGAGGAATAAGGGTCGAAGGACAGTCAACTTTATCTACGGCTACATAGTTTCTGCCTCGCCAGTCGAATGGCTGCAGGGACTATGTCATGATCACCATGTCGTACCGTAGATTAATGCAAATGGAGTTGGAGCTGGAGCCAAAATACATAATCCAAAATACAAAATATAGAATCCAATCCCTGGGTTCGCCGAAAATACTGTCACACCCACTTTTCATTTCAAGGGTATTTTGGTCATTTTGTAATTTTAGATTATTTTATTAATTTATTAAATTCATGTGATGAAATGTTGTTTGGTTTGTTGTCTGAGTAGTCTTGATGGGTTTAACTTAGCCAACCATGACTAGAACCCTGATGCCATATTAGAATTAGATTTTTATCATTTAGTTTTGAATTTAGAATTTATGAGTTATTTTTAGAATGATTTATGTAACGCCCCAGAACCAGAATACTGGAGAGCGGGGGCGTACATAGCCAGCTACGTATATTGAAGTGCAAACCACCTCGCTATACGGTCACGGCTGTCTAGATACATGAGGGTTTAACTACAAGCCAACAGTCTCCTATGGTCGTGAACAAGCCTATTGTCTCAATCTCAAGCAAGCAATAATAGTTACAAGATGTCAGAGCACCAAATATATAATAGCAAGGCGTCCTATACATTACATATTGGATGATCATGAAGCTAGTCGTACAAAATGTCAAGACTAGCAAGAGTTCAGTCATACATGATCAACCCTAGGATCTGTTAATCATGTTACAGCCCGTAGGCAGACAGTAAGTAAAGGTGCAATACGAGCTAACACGTGCTCGCCGGCTAAACGCCTCAAAAGAATAATTTTTACAATAAAGTGGAAGGACAAAAAGAAACCCACTCGTTGTCAGGGTTACGCCTGGTGGTCACCATCTGGCTGGAAGACAGGTGGATCCTCTGGTGCTGCTCCGATATCTGGCCACACAAAACCAGCTGGGTCAGACCCCAGAAAGAGCAAGTGCCACAAAGGAGGCTTCACTTAGGAACTAAAACCAGCAAATCACAATAGAATATTAAAGATAATAAATAAAGAACTGATAATAATAGAGATAACAACAGTAAACTGAGTACGAAGAAACCATTCAAGTAGCCAGGTCACAACCCTTAAACTAAACAAGGATCGGGGTTGCAGCCCTTCACCTAAATAGAAATCCGTCTCAATTACTATTGGTACAGTGAAGACAATAAACGAAGAGAGGACACAAAACTGCTCCGGAAGTCAGGTTACAACCCTTAAACCAAACAAGGACCGGGGTTGTAACCCTTCGTCTGAACAGAACTGGCCCCCTGATCTTTATTGCTAAGGCCAGTATAAATAATCATGGTATTAAGGTAAGTTAAAACATGACGAACACGGCATAGGGTTGCAATAAGACAATAAACGAAGAGAGGACACAGAACTGCTCCGGGAGCCAGGTTACAACCCTTAAACCAAACAAGGACCGGGGTTGTAACCCTTCGCCTGAACAGAACTGGACCCCCGATCGTTATTGTTAAGGCAAGCATCAATAATCATGTCATGTCACAATCTTGCACAGGATCAGGATAAGACTAAGCTGGAATAACTCCATCCAATCAATCACGGCCAATCAAGAGTACGGCTTGATACTTTTAACTAACTAGGGTTATCACAAGCCTAGTTATTAGCAAGATGCAATGAGATTATCCCAACAGCCACAAGCCCTGCAGGCCATCCGGTTATCCAGGTCGAATGTCCGTTGATGAATAATGCAACACGTGACTGTGTGCTGGAAATGTGTCCTACTCGTCGGTAGGCTACAAGTCCACTTAATGCGCCCAGATAACGGGATTGCCTGTAGCTGGAAATCTCTTAATGTCTACTGAATTATTCTAGCTTATTAGCCTTAGTCAATTACTGTAGGTATCCTGACCGTGGTACTCAGGGATCCCTATCCTAGACATAATGCAAGACAGTACTGATTTATTTGTACAAACGCAATCGCCCACAGTGTTCAGGTCATTCATACTTATCATGTTAGGCTAGCTGTCTTAACAGCATGTCATAATATATCATGTCAGTTTGCTTGTCGAGAGTGTACCACGGCGGGCTACTATCGTATTCAGAAAATATGCCAAAATTTACATGACATAAATATAATATGACATTTTAGTTTAATAATACTAATATTAATAATAATAAATAATAATAAAGAGGACAAGACTTGAGGAGGGAGCCATGCGGCAGAAAGCATGCACGCTTATGCGGCTGGGAATCAAGAGAAATTCATGCGGCTACGAAAGTTCATGCGGCCACGGAAATTCATGCGACTACGGAAGTTCATGTGGCCACGGAAATTCATGCGGCCACGGAACTTCATGCGGCTACGGAAGTTCATGCGGCTACGGAACTTCATGCAGCTACGGAAGTTCATGCGTCCACGGAACTTCATGCGGCCACGAAAATTCATGCTGCTACGGAAGTTTATGCGGTTACGGAACTTCATGCGGCCACGGAAATTCATGCGGCTACGGAAGTTCATGCGGCTACGGAACTTCATGCGGCCACGGAAATTCATGCGGCTACGGAAGTTTATGCGGCTACGGAACTTCATGCGGCCACGGAAATTCATGCGGCTTCGGAAGTTCATTCGGCTACGGAACTTCATGCGGCCACAAAAATTCATGCGGCTACGAAACTGTTCTTCTTTTCTATTATTCCAAGAAGAAGAACCATGCAAGCCATGGCTTCCAAGCTTCATAAGACCTTCATCTGGAGTCCAAATCCGAACTTCCATAGGTCAAAATGGGGCAGAATGAAATTCTCTACAACATGGAACCATCAAAACTTGGAAATAATAATGTTAGGTAGATCAAAACCCAAGAAATCCGAAAATACTATAAACTTAGATCTACACAAATTGAGCCATGGAAATTAGAAATGCTAAGTACTAAAGTGTGTTAGAATCTCGAGAGGAAGAGAATGGAACAATAAAAACGAAGTTCCTCCATGAAGCAAGCTACACTTGCCTAAGCTCTCTCTCTCTCTCTCTCTCTCTCTCTCTCTCCTGGTGGTTAAAGAAGTAATGGTAGAGAAGAAGAAGTAAATGAAGAGAGAGAATGAGGGAATGGGTTAATAAAGGATGATGGTGGTGGTAGGTAAGGGTTCTCCCCTTGGTTCATGATGAAACAAGGCAACCCAAGCCTAGCCGAACCAACCCAAAATAGACCAAGCCATGTAATGCCAAGATAAGCCAAGCAAGGAATCATGCAATACAAGATAAAATACGTACACGTATTTCAAAATACGTAATACGAACTATAGGCATTACAACTCTACCCACCTTAAAAGAATTCTGTCCTCGGAATTTAATTATGAGGCTAGAGGGACAAGAACAAGCTATACTATTCACAGGCAAGCTATACTAATCAAGCAATCAAGTAATTATTCATACGAGCAAGGAATCGAAGGTATGACACATAAGAAAGATATTATACCTTACGAGTCAAACAGGTCGGGATATCGCGATCGGATATCATCCTCACGCTTCCACGTTGACTCATCCAAAGAGTGATGACCCCAAGCAACTCAGACTAACTTGATAGTCTTGTTCTTGAGTGTCTTCTCTCTTCGGTCCAATATAGACACGGGCCTCTCCTCATATGAAAGGTTGGTACCAACAACCAATTTCGAATGATCCTGGATGTGGCTCGGGTCCGGGATATACCGTCGTAGTTGGGATACATGGAATACGTCATGTACCTCACGTAGCAACGGCAGAAGAGCGAGACGATAGGATACATCTCCTACTCTCTCCAGAATGTCGAATGGTCCTATATACCTAGGATTAAGCTTTCCCCGTACGCCGAAATAAATGACGCCACGGTTAGGCGAGATCCTCAGGAATACATGGTCGCCGACAGAAAATTCAAGGGGGCGCCGATGAGAATCGGCCCAATGACGCTGGCGATCATGGGCAACTCGAAGATGTTCTCTGACTTTCCTGACCACCTAAACTGTCTGAGCAATCAGTTCCGGACCGAGCATCTGTCTCTCTCCAACATCGTCCCATGCTAGCGGGGATCGGCACTTCCTACCGTACAGTACCTCGAATGGTGCCATCTGGATACTGGCCTGGAAACTGTTGTTGTATGAGAACTCCACCAGGTGCAGGTAATCTTCCCACGAACCACCAAAGTCGAGCGTACAAGATCTCAACATGTCTTCCAAGGTTCGTATGGTACGCTCTGACTGACCATCTGTCTGCAGATGATAAGCTGAGCTGATGTCACGCCCCAGAACTAGAATACTGGAGAGCGGGGGAATGACTCAGCCAGCTACGTATTATGGGTAGATGAATACCGTATAATACAATCAATACTGTCTAAAAGACGAGGGAGTGCATACTACATGAAAGTCTCACTATGGTCACTTCACATCTATTGTCTCAATCATTCAAACAAGAAACAAAAATAGAGAACATGTAAGATAAAGCAGTAAGGCATCCCAAACGCACAGTCAAAATGTTTTCGATATCTGGCTTTACAAAACATAGCCAGATGATGTAGCAAAGTATATACAATTGTTATCAGCTGCAGTCTGACTTATTTACAATTATGTAAAAGTAAGTACAAGACAATCCGACTAACATGTCGGTGCCAAACGACAAGGTATTAAGTAAATAATAAAATGAGTGGGGAAGTAAGGAACCCACTCGAGTCCTCCTGCGATCATCCCTATAGTATTGACCATCTTGGAGGTGGAAGTAAGCTGAGTCCTCGGGAACCGGCTCTAGATTTGGCCATGCAAAACCAGAGAGATTAGACCTCTAATAGCAAGTACCACAAGGAAGCACGATATGAGAAATTTAAACCAGTAACTAAGAGAATATAATAATAGATCTCTACTTGCTACTGGGATTCACATAACGTCATGACACTTCGAACCAACCTCCCAACCAAACAAGGACAGAAGTTGGCCCGTCATGTCTCGACACTCTGATCATCTCAGTAGTCAACAAAGTAGATACAGTGCACAACCAAATCAATTTAAACGGCCATGCAACTACTACGGCTTGCTATTGTGGGTTCCAAGTTATCTTAGAATTATGCGATAAAGGATTTCTCAGTTCTTACTATGTACAAGCAAGGCTAGTCTACCCAGTCAATCAATTACGCCAATTATGAATTAGATGAGTCCCAGCGGGACGCCCGTTATCAATATACAATAAATAATATAAGCAGATACCGTTCCCTGCCCGTGTGACAGATTTGAAGTATCTGTGGGAACCAGCCGGCCTGTCGGGCACTAATAGTCCCAAAGAGGGCTGCCCTGTAAGAACTCGGGAATCTATTCTCTCCATGCAATCATTATTTTATTTAACTTAGTAGCCTCTATGTTAAGTGAAATCCCATGCCGTGGATCATGGTCATTCAGAATGAGTACTTCCGTACAAGGTACGATATGCCCAACTCTACAACGATACCTGTGCGGTTAGGTTGTAGGTCTTACATAGCGTAATGCAACAATTAAAACTAACCACGGAATAAATGCCTTGACCATAAAGTACACATGCTGCTTTTGTAGAAAAATAATTAAATTGAAGCCTGCATATGCCTGTATGCTAATATTTGGGATCGGCCAATCGATTACAATAGTTCATAATTAATATGAACGTATCTCATTCATTCAATACAATAAGACGACTAGCCAGTCTCTTAGTTCCAACTAGGAACGCATGATCAATTATTAGTCAAGATCATAATCAATATCAATCAACGTTAATTCGGGACAAGAATCAGTCAAAAGGCATCATGGGCTAGAGTTCATGCGGCCGAGAAATTATAGAAGTTCATGCGGCTGAGAATGCATATGTGGTCAGGATCTCATGCGGCCAGGAAGTGTCATGCGGCCACGGAAAACAGCAGTCAACAGCATGCGACCACGAAAAATAGTATGCGCCAAGAAACATCATGCGCCCGAAAACAGCATGTGCCAGGACAGCATGCGCCAAGAAACAACGTTTGCCAGGAAACAACATACGCCAGAAAACAGCATACGCCAGGAAACAGCATGCGCCAGAAAACAGTATGTGCCAGGAAACAGCATGCGCCAGGACAGCATACGCCAAAAAAATAGCATGTGCAGGAAACAGCATGCGCCAGGACAGCATGCGCCAGGAGACAGCATGCGCCAGCAAAAAGTATGTACCAGGAAACAGCATATGCGAGGACATCATGCGCCAAAAAATAGTATGCGCCAGCAAACAGCATGGCAACAATGTTTTGCCAGCAAACAGCATGCGCCAGGAAATAGCATGCGCCAGGACAGCATGCGCCAGAAAACAGCATACGCCAGCAAACATCATGGCAACAGTATTTTGCCAGCAAACAGAATGCGCCAGGAAATAGCATGTGCCCGGACAGCATGCGCCAGAAAATAGCATGCGCCAGCAAACAGCATGGCAACAGTATTTTGCCAGCAAATAGCATGCGCCAGGACAGCATGCTCCAGGAAACAGCATACGCCAGCAAACAGCATGGCAACAGTATTTTGCCAGCAAACATCATGTGCCAAGAAACAACATGCGCCAGAAAACAGCATACGCCAGCAAACAGCATGGCAACAGTATTTTGCCAGCAAACAACATGCGCCAGGAAACAGCATGCGCCAGGACAGCATGCGCCAGAAAATAGCATGCGCTAGCAAATAGCATGGCAACAGTATTTTGTCAGCAAACAACATGCGCCAGAAAACAGCATGCGCCAGGACAGCATGTGCCAGAAAATAGCATGCGCCAGCAAACAGCATGGCAATAGTATTTTGCCAGTAAACAGTATGTGCCAGGAAACAGCATGCGCCAGGACAGCATGCGCCAGAAAATAGCATGCGCCAGCAAACAGTATGGCAATAATGTTTTGCCAGCAAACAGCATGCGCCAGGAAACAGCATACGCCAGGACAGCATGCGCTAGAAAACAACATGCGCTAGTAAACAGCATGGCAACAGTATTTTGCCAGCAAACAGCATGCGCCAGAAAACAGCATGCAAACAGCATGTACTGCTCATCTTCTCCAACCAGCCTCTAATGGCCATGAAAACCCATGAACCAAAAGACCATAAATCACTCAAAATAAGTCGAAATCAGGACTTCCAATGGTCAAAATTGGGTAGAATCAAATTCCTTACAACATAGAACCATCAAAACTTGAAAATTAACAAAGTTACTAGATCAAAACCTAAAAATTCCGAAAATATATTAAACTTAGATCTACATAAAATGAGCCAAGGGAATCGAAAATGCTAAGTACTAAAGTATCTAAGAATCTTGAGAGGAAGACAATGGAACAACAAAAATAGAAATCCATTAAAAAGCAAGTTGGTACTTGCCTAGCCCTCCTAGGTTGGTGGGGGAGTTATGAGGAAGAAGAAGAGTAATAAAGAGAGAGAAAAAGGGGATGAGGCTTTAAATGAAGGAGTGGTGGTAGGTGGGTTCATGTTGAACCATCCAAGGCCGGAAAATAAACCAACTCGGGCCGAACCCAAAAGCAAAGCAGAATGTAAAATACAGAAAGTAAAATACAAAAAAATAATTAGCAGGAAATTAAAAGAATTTAAATACAGAACAATACATGATAAATATTAAATAAATACATTTCAGCAGTACATGTATTTAGAATACGTATTCCGGGAACAGGAAGTAACATCTCTACCCTCCTTAGAAAAATTCCATCATCGGAATTTCAAATCCAAGCAGGATAGAAACATCGGAGCTAAACTAATCTAAGTATAAGCAATTGAGTAAGCAATCATTCTACAATGCCAAAAGCAAGTAACATATCTATGTTTAACTATCGACGACACCAAGCAATTCTACTCATAAGGTGACGAGCATGAGGAGTTAAGAAAATCAAGGTATACAGAAAGAGATATACCTTGTGAGTCAAACAGGTGCGGATACCGTGATCGGATGTCATCCTTACATTCCCACGTTGACTCCCCTAAAGAGTGATGACCCCAAGCAACCCGGACAAGGCTAATTGTTCGGTTCTTGAGTATCTTCTCTTTTCGATCCAAAATAAACACAGGCTGTTTCTCGTAAGACAGGTTGGTACCAACAACCAGCTCAGAATGATCAAGGATATGGCTTGGGTCCGATACATACCTACGTAACTGAGATACATGGAACAGGTCATGCACCTCTCGTAACAAAGGTGGAAGAGATAAACGATAAGCAACATCGCCTATCCAATCAAGGATAACAAACAGGCCCACGTACCGCAGACTCAACTTCCCGCGAACGCCAAATCTAATGACCCCACGGGTAGGTGAGATCCGTAAGAACACGTGGTCCCCAACGGAAAACTCTAGAGGCCTACGATGCTGGTCCGCCCAATGACGATGCCGATCCTGCGCAACTCGAAGTCGCTCTCTAATTCCCTTGACCATTTCAACTGTCTGGACAATCATTTTTGGGCCTAACATCTTCCTCTCTCCGATATCATCCCAAGCCAGTGGCGACCTACACTTCTTACCATATAGTGCTTCAAATGGCGCCATCTGGATATTGGCTTGATAATTGTTGTTGTATAAGAATTCGACTAAGTGCAGGTGGCTTTCCCAAGATCCTCCAAAATCCAGAGTGCAAGCTCGCAAAGTATCCTCTAAAGTCTGAATTATTCTTTATGATTGCCCGTCTGTCTGGGATGGTAAGCCGTGCTAAAACTTAACTTGGTACCCAGGCTATGATGTAAGCTCTTCAAAAAATATGATGTAAAACGGGTATCTCTGTCTGACACAATACTGACAGGGACTCCATGCTGCCTGACTATCTATTGTATATACAACTCTGCCAACTTTTCTGTAGATTGCCCTACTCTGAAAGGAAGAAAGTGTGCCACCTTCGTAAGCCGATCTACTATCACCTAAATGGCATCTTTACCACTTGATGACCTCGGTAAACCGATCACAAAGTCCATTGTAATATGTTCCCATTTTTATTCCAGAATAGAAAGCGGTTGCAATAACCCAGCTGGCCTCTGCTGTTCTGCCTTCACTTGCTGACATACTAAGCAACGAAAAATAGATCTAGCTATCTCCCTCTTCATTCTGTTCTACCAGAAGTGCTGCTTGATATCTTGGTACATCTTGGTCCCTCCAGGATGTATAGAATACTGAGAACTGTGAGCTTCTGTCATAACCTCCTGTCTGATATCTCCACTAGGCACACATAGGCGCGATCCAAACCTAAGGGTACCATCTTCATGAATTCTCATCTCCTTCCTGAGTCCTGACTCACATTCTGCTCTAAGCTTCTGAATCCTTGGGTCCTGTGCCTGAGCTGCCTTGATCCTGTCTACCAAGTCGGATTGAACTTGTAGACTTGTTAGAACTCCTATATCACTAGGAAGTATAACTTCGATACCCATCTCCTGAAGGTCTACTAAGATATGCCTCTGTGTTGTCAACATAAATGCACCGCCTCTCCTGCTAAGAGCGTCTGCTACTATATTAGCCTTGCCTGGATGATTCTGAAGCTCTACGTCATAATCCTTGATCAACTCCAACCATCTTCTCTGTCTCATATTCAGCTCCTTCTGAGTAAAGATGTACTTCAGACTTTTGTGGTCTGTGTATATGTTCACTCGATCACCATATAGGTAATACCTCCATAGCTTCAAAGCAAACACTACTGCTGCCAACTCCAAGTCATGAGTTGGGTAATTCTTCTCGTGGTCTCGAAGTTGCCTAGATGCATATGCTATTACCTTCTCATGTTGCATAAGGACACATCCAAGTCCTTTACCTGACGCATCACAATATACAGTAAAACCTTCGGGCCCAACTAGCAATATAATAATAGGTGCTGATATCAACTTCTGCTTCAAGTTCTCAAATGATGCATGATATTCTGCCGAACAGACGAATGGCACATCCTTCCGTGTTAAGCGGGTCATGGGTGCTGAAAGTCTTGCAAAATCTGATACGAACCTTCTGTAATATCCCGCCAATCCTAAGAAACTCCGCACATCTGCTACGGTCTTGGGTACTAGCCAACTCTCTACTGCTTCTACCTTCTTGGGATCCACTGCTACTCCAGCTCCTGATACGATGTGCCCCAAAAATGAAATATAGTCCGACCAAAACTCACACTTGCTGAGCTTGGCATACAACTGGTTCTCTCTCAGAACCTGTAACACTTTTTGGAGGTGGTCCTCATGCTCCTCTTCACTAGCAGAGTATACGAGAATGTCATCAAGAAACACAATGACAAATTGATCTAAGCACGGCATAAAGATGCGGTTCATCAAATCCATAAATATTGCTGGAGCATTGGTCAAACCAAACGGTATTACCAAGAATTCATAATGTCTATACTTCGACCTGAATGCTGTCTTGGGAATATCCTCCTTCCGAACCCTCACTTGATGATACCCTGAACGAAGATCTATCTTGGAAAAAACTCTAGCTCTGCTCAACTGATCAAACAAGTCGTCGATCCTGGATAGTGGGTACTTGTTCTTTACTGTTGCCGCATTAAGCTTCCTATAATCGATGCACAATCAAGATGACCCATCCTTCTTCTCCACAAGTACCACTGGTGCTGCCCATGGTGATAAGCTATCTTGGATGAACTTCTTCTCCTTCAGTTCCTCTATGTGCTGATATACCCTGGCCTGTTCTGAATTTGCCATTCTGTAAACTCGATCTGATATCGGTTTAGTTCCAGGTACCAATTCTATGCTGAACTCAATATCCCTAAGCGGTGGTAGACCTGGAAGTTCTTCGAGAAATACGTCTAGAAACTCTTCAACTACCTTCGGAACTTGAACTTCTTCCATTGCCGTCACTACTCCCTGCTCTTGTTGAGTTGCCACTGATCTGACTAAGGTGAACCGCTTCATGCCTGGAATATCAAAAGATACACTCCCTCTACGACAATCTATTGTCGCATGACTGTCTTTCAGCCAGTCCATGCCTAAGATAACGTCGAAATTTTTAACAGAAAATTCTATCAACCGGGCGGGTAAAGAATGCCCGCAAACTACAACGCTACATGCTAGAATAATTCTACTAACTCCTACGAGCCCATTACCAGTGAGTATATTTAACCTCCCTGGCAATGCCTCGAATTCCATTCCTAGCCGTGTTACAAATTGTGCAGATATAAATGAGTGTGATGCTCCCGAATCAAACAATGCTACTACGGGATATGAGGCGACGAGAATGTTACCTGCCACAACATCTTCCGATGCTAATGCCTCCTCCAAGGACAGAGTGAATGCTTGCCCTCGACCTCCTTGTTGGTTCTCATGTTGCGGCCTAGCCTGGTGTTGCTGCTGGCCCCTTCCTTGATGATGCTGGGGTGGTCTATGCTGGTGATGTTGCATCGGCGGTCCCTGCTGTCGAAACATCTGAGCCTGTGTCATGAACGGGCGCTGTGCCAACGGTCTCACTGCTACCGCTTGTAACCTCTCTTTCCAAAATTTGGATAATATATATTTTATTTATTTATTTGAATTAAATGGTGATTTTTAGATTTTTATAAATAATTATTTAGTTAATTTTTACGATAGATGATTTTAGCCATAGTGGAGTTTTCGAGTACAAGGCGACTAGAAATCGTGGCACGGATAGTGCAATGGCATGCTTTAACTAGTGTGTTAGCCCTGATAAGGAAGGCCGAGCCATAGTGATGTCCTAACTAGAAAAACTAAGCCAAGTTGTGACTTAACCCTTACCGAGGATTTATTTATTCATTATTTATATTATTGAGTTTTAGGAAACCTGGTTGTACCAAATTAGTCCGAACTGGACCCGAACTGAGCCCGAGCCCATGTAGTCATGCGGCGTCCAATAACATTCGTGTTGATGGAATTTGATATGAGGGTGTTGTAATTCTTCTAAGGATTTAATGAATATTTTCTAGTATTCGTAATTAAATATTATAAATATTAATATTAGTGATATTCGGTGACTTTTGCATAAAATCGGTCTTCGTACATTTTGGAATTTTTAGACTGCAGAATGGTATATATACGCCATTATTGTTTTATTGAAATTCGTTATTATTATTATTTATTATTTCATTGAGGTTATTACTATATAATATTATTTTATTATTAATGGTCATATTATTTTGTCAATTAAATATTTTATATATATATAGTCATGTATATATATATAAATAGGGCCTACGCTAGGAATAGATAATATTAGGGTTTTATTTAGATTTGATGGAGATATTATATTAGTATATATATATATATATATATATATATATATATATATATATATATATATATATATATATATATATATATATATATATATATATATATATGAATAAATAGATATATATATATAAAAAAATACATATATATATGTATACAAGTTTATTAATATAAAAAGAAGAAGAGAAGCAACACTGTTCCCTTGCGGGAACAGTAGACCCCTAGTCTTCCCATTGCAGCAGAACCATGTTCCCACAGAACATTCACCCAAACCCGATCCAAGTGCAACATGGTGAAAACACATATATGTATATATATATATATATATATATATATATATATATATATATATATATATATAAATAAAAAATATATATATATATATATATAATATATATAATATATATATAAAATATATATATATATATATATATATATATATATATATATATATATATATATATATATATATATATATATATATATATATATATTGTGAACGAGAGAGAAAGAGAATCGGGAAGCCGAAACCCTAAACTATCGTGCGCCACGCCACCCACGACCCATCCCCGACGCCTGGGCGCACCTCCGCGTGCCATCGTCGTGCGCCGCCGTCGACGGCCAGGTGCGGAAACCGCCCGCGCGCGCGGATTAACAGAGCAGTCCCAGAGGGTGAATGGCTGACTTCGCAGCCGGCTCGCGACCTACTCGCTCGACGTTTTTTTGATCCGATTTCTCAGGTATGCCCACAACATATACGCCTTCGATTCCTGTCAAATAGTTTTATTTTAGATGATCCAGAATCTAGGAAAATCGAGTCGAAAAGTCGACGAAAAATCTGTTCTAAAACAGAGCCAAGAACAGTTCAAACACTCAACTTGGCGTCGATTTTCCCACCAATCTATTCTGCAAATCAGCAAACTTTCTGAACAGAAGTTAAACCCAACATGTAGGGCTAGAGAAACCTTTTTACAGAAATCAATTTTGATCACTGTGCACCGAGAAACCGGTTTCCCAATATTGAGAAAAACCTGTTTTAAAAACCATAAAAATTCATCCACACGACGTGCGTCCCGCCAAACCGGATGACGTGGTCGCGAACCGAAAGCATCAAAAGTTGTGTAATGGTTTCGTGGTCGTGTGGGCTTTGACGGAATTCAAATTGGTCGCGTGTGCGCGACGAATTTGATGCGTATCCGTCAAAATTTACCGTATCAGCCTCTGTGCAAATTTCTCAATTAGTTTGTGCACGTTCATCAGATCGAGACGAAACTTACGCCAGCAGGACCATATCATTTTTCTTGTCCTATATGCCAAGTTTGGTCCAATTCTGAGACAGTTGATCGAATCGCTGTTTTGCGGGCCCCACGGTCCGATTCAACGGGCGATTTTGTGCATGGCCTGGCGGAATCCAACTCTGGACATACGGTTGGGTTCATATCGAAAAACTGGATCCGTAAACATGTAGTTTAACAACTTTAGAGACCGTTGACTTTGGCACATTTTTTGGTGCAAAGCGGGTCCAACGGCGGACACCGTTTTGGCCCGAAATTACCGTTTTGCCCCTGTGTCCAGAATTAGACTTAAGGATAGGCGATTTTAGCTATTTTGACTATTTTAAGAACATTGGTAATGTTTATTTCAGCTTTCGGGGACTGTTGTACGAGTTTTGACTATTGTGGCATTCTGAGTGGTTCAGATTATCGGTTACACCAGCACAGGACCACAGGCGAGTACAGTTTATTGTCTGTATTTCGATATTGATCTTCACTATATTTTATTGATTGGCCATTGATTATGTGATTTTATATTCTATTATAAATTATTGAGTCGGGAATATGGAGTACCAACGATGTGTGATCTGACCTTAGACAATATAGACAGTGTAGACAGTGATTTATTATTGCAAAGTAGACAGTGTAGACAGTGATTTATTATTGCAAAGTAGACAGTGTAGACAGTGATTTATTATTGCAATTAGACAGTATAAACAGTGATTTATTATTGCAAAGTAGACCATGTTTCTTTATTGTATTATTTGATGTAGACAGTATAACTTTATACAATATAGACAATGTAACTTTAGACAGTGTAGACAGTATAACTTTAGACAGTGTAGACAGTGTCGTATAATTGTCCCGAGATCGATCACATATCAAAGGTACTTCTAACAGTTGGAGAAAGTATTTTGTGTCTATTTATTTGCTATTGGTTTTTCCGTATTTCCTGTTTATTTTCAAAAACATGTAATTGATGTCTAACCTCTGTTGTATAGTCATTTTCTTTATTTGAGATTGCATTCAGTAAATTGTACTCGTTCCATTCCTGAATGGAAACCAATATTTTTCAGATTAGTCGAGGATTCATTTAGCTTGGGGAGTGACGGGAATACTCGCAGACAAAAGCCTAGAGACTAGCTAGATAGTTGAGTTGTAGTCATTCATTTATTTGTACAAGTTTATATTTTTCTATAAACGTAAAACTTGTGATCATTGTAAGTTAAATTAATTATGTGAATGAGCATTATTTGTGATTTTGATCTTCATGGCCGTGACAGCGTTCTACCGTCGACACTGCGACGTAGGCTGGCTTGGATACGTCTCGTATCCGTTTAAAAAAAAACGGGTGTGGATCGTGACAAGTTTTTGTGGTGGCCCATGCAGGTCTGTCTTCGCAAATCATGAGAACTCGTGATAGTACTTAAGTTAGTTGTACTATTGCGAGCCTGCGACTAGAACATGCTCATTCACGAACAAGGATTAATTTAATTGAATGACTAGGACTAGGAGTCCCTTATACAAATTTACCGATGGGTAGTCTAGGCTATGCAATGTAGATGAGGGTTATTGATTTTGATAGTTGTCATATCTCCATAAGTACATTATTACCTCTTGATAGGACGATATGAACCAATGTGGATAGGTTATTCACTTGGTGAGACAAGGCTTCCTAGAATTAATGATCTAACCTTGATAAATTATTCAATTCCTTCTCTTACCTCTTTGGATATCCTCATCATATCTTAGTCCAATTGCCTATTTAGTTCCTATTTTGCCCTAAGAATGATTATTTTTTAAAATTTTGATTATGTTACCCATATACGAACCTCGAGTTAGTTTCGATTCAAAGTTTTTCCTCCATGGTTTGAATACACATGAAATAAATACTAGAGTGTTCGTATTCCTTTGTCTTCAGTTATTTTCTCCCGGTTCAATCTTTTATTGTAGGGGTTATGACTGATAGGACAAATACTTGCGCTTTATTTCATAGTCAACTTGTTTGAATCTCTAGAAGCTCAGGGATTATTATAGATATAGTTAAAGGAATATTAGTTAACTCATAATGGCGGGACAGCAGCGTACTGTGGCCATATATTCGAATTTTGGAGACTATGGATTCATTGCAGCCAGCAGCGCACTGGCGAGGCACGACCCTTAGAATTGAAATTAGTTTAGGAAAATATTGGTTATAGAATATTGCTAAAACTATGGCTAGTAGTCCTCATTGATCGTAGTTACCCTTGAGTCAATATTGGGTAGAGATTAGAAATGGTTGATCTTGTATCACATCTGAATCATGAAACCAAGGGTTTACCACAGCCAGAGTATACGGGTGGGGCATAATTCGCGGTGAAATAATTTCAGACATGATTACAGTTTAGGATACTGTGGAGGATAGGACAATGCCATGTATGTCCCATAAGATCCAAAGTCAATACTAGTAGAAGTTCTGTGAGTTGGATAGCGTGTCTCCTAACCTAGTAATCCGTGGTCCTTGTGACCTATTGACGAGATAATTGACTGACGCTAATAGGTTTACCTTGAATATAGAATTTGGAGGACCATAACCCATTAGTCGACCAATGACTTATGGATAAGAAGATAGGAGGATGACCGAGTAAGCAAGAACACCAGCTGAAGTTTGATTCTCTCAAAACTTGAACTACTTGTGCCCTTTCAAAATTCTCACATACTTGTATTTTGACTATCTTGACCAATGCTGCTATTATAGCCTAGTTTTTGCAAGCTTACTCTTTTATCGAGCTTGATTCAAGATATATGTTTATTGGGGACGCCTGCTAACATATTGTCTAATCAGAATCAGTGTATTATGGTCTGATCAACCATGATGCATTTGGTTCGCACTTTATTTAATTATCCTATGTGGATTGAGATATCGAGGTATCTATGATCTTATCCGCGACTGCATTGACAATTCCTCTTAAATTATACATTCGCCTTTGAATCACGAAATTGTATTCAGTGACATCTCCCTTGAACTCTAATATTTTTGTCTTCCACTGATTTGGAAAGACTGAAGCTCATAATCGGTAGAGAGATACAGAGTATTCCCCATGGCTATGATAGTTGTATACGCAAGTGTAGCTACCATCGACCAGCCATGTGATTGAGTTATTCGTTCTCCTCTCGACCCTCAACTGCTATTGGGTCCTTCTAGCTATCTGAATTTAAGAACGATGAGGGTTTTACCCTTAGTCAAATGCCAACCTAGAAGATTATCTATTCTCAAGGAACCAAATGGCGTGAGCCTCTAATTATTTTCTTGAAGCTTGATTTAACTAGAAACCTTGTGACAATAGTCTGGCAGGTTTGACCCCAAAGGAAATTTGCGACTCAGTTGTTAGAAATCTTTTCACATGATGTGCTTTAGAGTTGGTTACCCAGTCGACAACTCTTGTATACTGTGGACGAGTAGGTCATTCTATTTTATCGACCATGTGCCATCGTACACACTCGTTTTCCATTTATTAAGGAACGACCCTTGGCTTGACTTACATCTACTGTATCCTGTTACGCCGTACATTACCCTTCATTAACAAAAGTCGAGGTACAATACTCGGACTTTGAAATTCTTCTACCCCATTATTCCTAAAACCATATCCTAGCTTCTAAGGTGGGTAGACTGTAAGCCTCCAAAAATTTTGAGATATACGAGGATTACCGATTGAATAGAATAATTTCCACTGAGATGATAATTAGTGTCCCATGGACTCCCACTTTCTATTTAGATCATTTGTGTCCCCGGCCGTGCCATTAATATTCGGAACACGAGACCAACTGTTACCTCCCAACAAACTTTATATGCAAGGCTTAGACGAGTCCACCTTCATCTAGGTATATCATGTCCCTCTTAAACACGTTCCCTTGTACTCTATTTTTATGGTACGACTTTTAGGTCAAAAGGACTAGCTATAACCCTTACCATAATGTCGGTATACTTCTCGACTTCCAATAGAGCCTCAACCTCGACTCAATTCATTCGACCCAATATATGGCTGTGATGTACTCGAAGCCTACTACGCACATGTCACCAGTGCGCCACTCAATTGTGCCCCTCTCGTGCAAATACAAAAGTCAATAAAGGCGCATTTTGGGGTTTATGAATCTAACTAACCAACCTGACTGGCAACTAGTTCAATCACTTGGGAGGAATCCTATTCTAGGTTACCCTAACCTAGTAGAAATAGTTTTAACATAGGGATCTTGTCCAGTCCCTATAGATTAGAATCCAAGGATCATCCAACCAACGATTGATGTCCAACCAGGGAACCCATTAAGACCCAGTAAAAATCCATCCATGCATACCACTATATTTGGACTATAAAATCGAACTATTTAAAATAGGTCCCTATACCTATTATGTAGTTCCCACCTCTTAGAATGTGAATTCATTCGTAACCCTTAACCCATTTACCTGGAAGTTGCAATACGATATTGTATTGCATTTATATTCCTTGCTCGTGCGTTTAAATAACCACTAAAAAGATCACAATCTTGATTTTTCAAATTCTGTTCTATCATAGAACCTTGTTTAGAATTTCGAGAATGAAATTTTCGTATTTCATGGATTGCAAGACCTTCTGAAAAACAAAGGGTTCTTAGACTTAGCAAGTGACTGCACTAGAGTAGCCCAATCAAGCAAATAGGTCAAGGGCTCATAAACTTTCTTTCTATCTGTATCATTGGATACTCTCTACCGCTCGGGAAACTTCATACTCGTTCTCGATTATTTTTCCTTATCTTCCGGTCCTTCCTATTGTAGAGTGACGGATGGTCATGTTTATTAGAATTTAGCAATATTTCTTAGCTACCTGTGTAAATTTGTTGCATGTTAGATTTTGGGTGGTTTGATAGATAGGAGAGGATTATAGTGGCCATAAGCGGTAGATATCTATTGGTAGAAATTTTAGCAAGTAGTTGGATGATTTTAAAGTTTTAGTGACATGAGATTTGAGGGAGTAGTGTGACCAAAGGTGGGTAGAAGTTCTCGGGGTTTCGTAGTTACAAAATGGCAATAAGGAGGATATAAACTATTTTTGGAGGAATTAAAAATTCGAGGAGATTAAGGTAATGGTAGATTTCCTTTTTGAATTTAAGGAATAGTTATGAATTAAAATTTCGAGGACGAAATTATTTTTAAGGTGGGTAGATTTGTAACCCCACTTTCCAAAATTTGGATAATATATATTTTATTTATTTATTTGAATTAAATGGTAATTTTTAGATTTTTATAAATAATTATTTAGTTAATTTTTACGATAGATGATTTTAGCCATAGTGGAGTTTTGGAGTACAAGGCGACTAGAAATCGTGGCACGGATAGTGCAATGGCGTGCTTTAACTAGTGCGTTAGCCCTGATAAGGAAGGCCGAGCCATAGTGATGTCCTAACTAGGAAAACCAAGCCAAGTTGTGACTTAACCCTTACCGAGGATTTATTTATTCATTATTTATATTATTGAGTTTTAGGAAACCTGGTTATACCGAATTAGTCCGGACTGGACCCGAACTGAGCCCGAGCCCATGTAGTCATGCGGCGTCCAATAACATTCGTGTTGATGGAATTTGATATGAGGGTGTTGTAATTCTTTTAAGGATTTAATGAATATTTTCTAGTATTCGTAATTAAATATTACAAATATTAATATTAGTGATATTCGGTGACTTTTGCATAAAATAGGTCTTCGTACATTTTGGGATTTTTAGACTGCAGAATGGTATATATACGCCATTATTATTTTATTGAAATTCGTTATTATTATTATTTATTATTTCATTGAGGTTATCAGTATATAATATTATTTTATTATTAATGGTTATATTATTTTGTCAATTAAATATTATATATATATAGTCACGTATATATATAAAAATAGGGCCTACGCTAGGAATAGATAATATTGGGGTTTTATTTAGATTTGATGGAGATATTATATTGGTATATATATATATATATATATATATATATATATATATATATATATATATATATATGAATAAATATATATATATATATATATATATATATATATATATATATATATATATATATATATATATATATATAAATATATATATACATATATATATGTATACAAGTTTATTAATATAAAAAGAAGAAGAGAAGCAACACTGTTCCCTTGCGGGAACAGTGGACCCCTAGTCTTCCCATAGCAGCAGAACCATGTTCCCACAGAACATTCACCCAAACCCGACCCAAGTGCAACATGGTGAAAACACACATATGTATCTATATATATATATATATATATATATATATATATATATATATATATATATATATATATATTGTGAACGAGAGAGAAAGAGAATTGGGAAGCCGAAACCCTAAACTATCGTGCGCCACGCCACCCACGACCCATCCCTGACGCCTGGGCGCACCTCTGCGCGCCACCGCCATGCGCCGCCGCCGACGGCTAGGCACGGAAACCGCCTGCGCACGCGGATTAACAGAGCAGTCCCAGCGGGTGAATGGCTGACTTCGCAGCCGGCTCGCGACCTGCTCGCTCGACGTTTTTCCGATCCGATTTCTCAGGTATGCCCATAACATATACGCCTTCGATTCCTGTCAAATAGTTTTATTTTAGATGATCCAGAATCTAGGAAAATCGAGTCGAAAAGTTGACGAAAAATCTGTTCTAAAATAGAGCCAAGAACAGTTCAAACACTCAACTTGGCGTCAATTTTCCCACCAATCTATTCTGTGAATCAGCAAACTTTCTGAATAGAAGTTAAACCCAACATGTAGGGCTAGAGAAACCTTTTTACAGAAATCAATTTTGATCACTGTGCGCCGAGAAATCGGTTTCCCAATATTGAGAAAAACCTGTTTTAAAAACCATAAAAATTCATCCACACGACGTGCGTCCCGCCAAACCGGGCGACGTGGTCGCGAACCGAAAGCATCAAAAGCTGCTTAATGGTTTCGTGGTCGTGTGGGCCTTGACGGAATTCAAATTGGTCGCGTGTGCACGACAAATTTGATACGTATCCGTCGAAATCCACCGTATCGGCCTCTGTGCAAATTTCTCAATTAGTTTGTGCACGTTCATCAGATCGAGACGAAACTTGTGCCAGCAGGACCGTATCATTTTTCTGGTCCTGTATGCCAAGTTTGGTCCAATTCTGAGACAGTTGATCGAATCGCCGTTTTGCGGGCCCCACGGTCGGATTCAACGGACGATTTTGTGCATGGCCTGCCGGAATCCAACTCTGGACATACGGTTGGGTTCGTATCGGAAAACTGGATCCGTAGACATGTAGTTTGACAACTTTAAAGATCGTTGACTCTGGCACATTTTTTGGTGCAAAGCGGGTCCAACGGCGGACACCATTTTGGCCCAAAATTACCGTTTTGCCCCTGTGTCCAGAATTGGACTTAAGGACAG
The DNA here is from genome assembly GCA_029216955.1 of Iris pallida. NCBI lineage: Eukaryota > Viridiplantae > Streptophyta > Magnoliopsida > Asparagales > Iridaceae > Iris > Iris pallida. The sequence goes on along the minus strand of JANAVB010027293.1, from coordinate 34,242 downwards.
GCGATCCTAGATATTTTGACTATTCTAAGAATATTGGTAATGTTTATTTCAGCTTTCGGGGACTGTTGTACGAGTTTTGACTATTGTGGCATTCTTAGTGGTTCAGATTATCGGTTACACCAGCACAGGACCACAGGCGAGTATAGTTTATTGTCTGCATTTTGATATTGATCTTCACAATATTTCATTGATTGGCCATTGATTATGTAATTTTATATTCTATTATAAATTGTTGAGTCGAAAATGTGGAGTACTAACGATGTGTGATCTGACCTTAGACAGTGTAGACAGTGATTTATTATTACAAAGTAGACAGTGTAGACAGTGATTTATTATTGCAAAGTAGACAGTGTAGACAGTGATTTATTATTGCAATTAGACAGTGTAAACAGTGATTTATTATTGCAAAGTAGACCATATTTTTTTATTGTATTATTTGATGTAGACAGTGTAACTTTATACAATATAGACAGTGTAACTTTAGACAGTGTAGACAGTGTAACTGTAGACACTGTAGACAGTGTAACTTTAGACAGTGTAGACAGTGTCGTGTAATTGTCCCGAGACCGATCACATATCAAAGGTACTTCTAACAGTTGGGGAAAGTATTTTGTGTCTATTTATTTGCTATTGGTTTTTATCACGACCCGCACCCTGTATAGGGGCACGAGAAGTGGATGCGTCCAGCCTACACCGCAGTGTCGGCGGTAGTAAGCTGTCCTAGGTTGCTAACTAATCTCATGCAGTGAATATAAAGTACTTGTCCAGATATCAGCTCCGAATGGAGGACAAGTAAAGGATAGGATATACTCAATCACAGTCTAAAACACGATAATATAACACAGAAGTTATACCTAAGGAATTAAAGACAATAACAACTAACTACTAAAATAATACAACAATGTCTCAAACAAACTTAATACAAACTCAATATCTTAACTTTAATACAACAAGTCAAAATATGAAAGCTAAAGTAGTCTACTAGCTAATCTCCTGAATCACTCCTGAGAGTCGGAACCAAAGGTAGCTAATCCCTCGCCAGGTCCATGGTAAGTAGAGCATGAGTCCTCAGGATTATCATCTATAATATTTTTAACAGGTCCAATCAGGACAGGAACGAGTACAACTCATTTAGAAAAACCCAAGTAAATGACAAAGAACTATAAAGCAGTTATAGACAGTTTTATTGATGAGCATGGCAGTTTTATATAGGTAATAATGGCATAGAGAAACAGTAAGATACACGAAAAAAAAGATAACTAAAACAAGAGAAGAATCATGGCAATGAAGACTGTAATAAAAGCTAACTGAACTAGAATAACATGTATGAGTCCAGACAGTACGATATAAGTCTAATGTAATCCCAGTGTGAGTCCAGTCCATATAATCCGATACCAGATGATTTTCAGTACAAGATGAGTCCAACAGTGATCAATGAAATCAGGGTAAGTCCAACTATGATCTAACAGTGTATTTTAAAATACCGAGGTCGACATAAAATGGCTGTAGGTATCAGGCACATCTCTCACTGATCGGGCAAGAGATGGCTATGCTTCCGGTAGATTCCAGTGGGAGATTTCGGATTTGGGGTATGTCTACATGTCTTACTCAATATTTTCCCGCCCAGTAAGTGAATCCAAAATTGACAAAAGAATCGAGATGAGTCTGGCCAATACATGATGATTCCAGAAATGATTCCGGAATGATTCCAATGACTCCAGTAATAGAGGCCAGCAAGTAAGGTATGTGTCGATACATGAATCCAGAAATATCCATACGTGTTGATACAGAGAATCATATAGAACTAACTAGAACTGAAATACAGTAATTGACAAATAAATGAGAGAACTATCAAAGAATGTACTCGCCTGATACTCTGAAAAGAGTAGTATAATATCAGATGTCTGTACCAGGGTCACAATGTCCTAAAATAGAGCAATACAGTTATGACATATCCAAAATGAAGGTAAATGAAATCTACAATGCAATCTATATGAATTCTAAGCCAATCTAGGTCAAAGTCAAACTTGGTCAACTCTTCAGTCAAACTAAGTCAAATTAAGTCATACTAGGTCACAAGAAGCTAAACTAAGTCATACAAGGTCAAACAAGGTTAAACAAGTCTAATCTAGGTTAAAGTCAACTCTTGGTCAAACATTCTAGCCAAACTAGTCAAGTTATCTAGGGTTTAGTCAATAATGGTCAAACTAGGTCAAAGTCTAGACTAACTAAGATTTTGGTTAATTATAGATTAGTCAATAAGGTAATTAGGTCAATGGTCAACTATCTAAGTCAAACTCTCTAAGGCTAACTCAAAACCAAACATAGACTAACATGTCTTAGGATACCTAAGATTCTATACCACAAAGCTAAGGCATAACCAATTATCTATACAAAGTATATCACACATAAATACATATATATAATACCAACCTTAATCCTATAATCAAGCTAATCCCATACTCCAACTCAAGTCATGACTCAACTCTAAGTATTCCACTTAACCCCATACATATCTTAATCTACATAGGACTACCCTCATAATCCATATGGTTAACCTAATCATCTAGTTAGGGTTTAGTCAAACCTTAGTCAACTAGTCCTTCTATGTTCATCTAAGCCATCTCTAGGTTAATTAGGTCATGGTTGACCTATAGTTGACTTTGGTCAACAATGGTCAATTATCTAGTCAAACTAGGTCTACTAGTCAAGTTAGGTCAAACATGGTCAGACTAGTTAAACTAGTCATTTTAGGTTAATCCTAGTCAATTCTAGGTTAATTAGATCAAGTTTGACCTAAGGTTGACTTTGGTCAACTCTAGTCAAACAAGGGTCAACTAGTTAGGTCATGGGTCATTAGGTCTATTAGGGTTAGCCCCTAATGGCCATAGGCTAATGTCTATAACCCATAGGCCAGTAACTTATAGGTTCTATGTAAACCTATATCTAAAAAGTATAGTATCACATATATATACATAACTATATATATATACAAATATATCAAAATATATATATATACTAATATATACCATATATATATATATCTACATAACCTATATACATATATATACAACATACATATATACATATATATATATAGAGAGAGAGAACAATAGAGAGAGAGAGAGATGTGAGAGGTAGTGAAGGGTTAGGGTTATGAAGGGGTTGGGGGACTGAGTTCAAACTCAGTTTCAAAAACTGAAATAGGCCACAAAACACACACACACACACATGCATACACTAACACACACTCACACACCCATATATACATATATAGACACTCACATACACTATACATAGACACACACACTCATATACACATACACTCACATATACAATGTATAAATACACAAATACATATATATATATACTCAAAAATCGAATTGAAATTCAAATATAAAACCTGAAAAATATACTGAAATGGGAACACTGAACACAGTGAGGATATTTGGGGGAAATCCGATTTCAAAGCCCAAAACCTAACTAAGATGCCCATACAGTGGTTGGTAATCGTGCCCCTAGGTGTGTACGTGTCGTAGGTGTCCCCAGGTGTGCACCACGACAAGACACGGCGTGTCCAGGTATTAAAATACCAAATCGGGTAAACAGTTCAGTCACCGCGTCGTACACGAGTTCATGTGTCTCGTGGACACGACACAAGGGTCTAGAAGTCTCGTGATCACGTGGGTAGATTCGCCTAGGGTTACTCTAAGTGTCCAGCACCCTGAATCGAGTCGGGGTCGTGTCGTGTCCGAGTAAGAGAGGCGTATAAGAGCCTCGAGTTCGTGTTTACAGTGTCAGTGAGTGACCAGTGCGGAGGCGATTTTGTGTCCGATACGACACGTGGTCGCATGAAACTTTGTGGGTAGGTTGTCAGAGGGTGCCCCTACCCTCGTGCCAAGTGGCACGTGTCCACGTGTTGGGTCGTGTTCGCAATCAGTGTCGAGTAGCAGGACAGCGTGCACAGTCTCGTGCGCGCGTGTCGGCCAGTCTAGGGCCACGTGTGTGCAACCTATGGTGTCATGGTCGTGTCCTAGGATAGGTGGGGTGTCAGGGCACGTGTCCAAGTTCCTGTATCGTGTCCACGACACGTGTGGACACGACACGAAGTGTCAACCAGTGGGGTTTAACAGTGTGCACAGTGTAGTGTTTAACAGTGTGTTCGTGTCCAATTTGGATACGGATACGATACGATTTCGTGCTCAGTCAACTAGGGTTGTGTCCTACAAGCCTAGGGCTACCCAAAAATGTATTTTATTTTAGAAAATAACAACTTTCAAACCATAGTGACATTTCACCAAACACTTAATTAAACACACAGATACGTGTCCGATACGGACACCAAACCAAACCTATTTCCTACAAAACTTGACCCACAGCTAGGGTATACCTATATGCATGCAATTATGAAGAGAAAACACAATATTAACTAGGTTTGAGGGTATTTACCTATGAGTGCAAAATCCTCAATAATAGGCCTTTTTGAATGAAAACCTCCTTCAACTCCCAATGTCCAAAGCTTCACAAATCCTTGCTAGCAAGCCATAACTGGTATCCTCTAGTGTAGGGGAGTCCAATGCAAGAAACTAGGCTCAATTTGGAGCTAAAATGGCTAAGTTGTGGAAGGTTGAAGTTGAGGGAAAAATCAAGGTTTCAAAGTAATGAAAATGGAACTTTTTGTGAAGGGGTGTACATATATAGAGGGGGTGGTCCTATGGCCAGCCAAGGAGGTAGGGGGGTGTCCTTGGGTTGCTTCAAGGTGAAGGATCATTGACTTCTAGGTAAAGGGTTGAAGATCTTTCTAGGTTTCATGAAAAATATCCTATAAAGCAAATATCTAAGATATTTCAATCCTAAGATATTTACAACATAAAGTAAATACCTACACTTAGTCTTCTAGGTTAGTGGCTAACCCCTAGATTAGGCTAAACTAGGTTAGGGCTAACATGACACTAACCAACCAATTAAATAATAATAAATCACATAAATCCAAATAATTTCAAATAAATTACCAAAATACCCTTTTGACTAAAAAGTGGTAATTTGATATCCTAATCACATGGTTAGGCTTACCTGGTCATGGTTAGTCTCTAGGTTATGAAATCTCTAGGGTTTACACTAGGGTTATACTAGTAAAATCACAAAGTCATAAGTCGTGACTTAGAAAATAGTTTTAATCTAACTAAAATTCACCAAAATCATAACATGACTAAATTACCATTATTTAATAATAAAAATAATAAATTTTCAAAATATCCTAATTTCAGAAAACTGGGTGTTACAGTTTTTTCGTATTTTCTGTTTATTTTCAAAAACATGTAATTGATGTCTAACCTCTGTTGTATAGTCATTTTCTTTATTTGAGATTGCATTCAGTGAATTGTGCTCGTTCCATTCCTGACTGAAAACTAACATTTTTCAGGTTAGCCGTGGATTCATTTAGCTTGGGGAGTGACGGGAATACTCGCAGACAAAAGCCTAGAGACTAGCTAGATAGTTGAGTTGTAGTCATTCATTTATTTGTACAAGTTTATATTTTTCTACAAACGTAAAACTTGTGATCATTGTAAGTTAAATTAATTATGTGAATGAGCATTATTTGTGATTTTGATCTTCATGGTCGTGACAGCGTTCTACCGCCGACACTGCGTCGTAGGCTGGCTTGGACACGTCTCGTATCCTTTTTTAAAAAAAACGGGTGCGGGTCGTGACACCGCTGGTCCTCGATACTGTCCTGCCCCTGGTGCTGGCAGAGCAGGAAATTATTGCACTGGTCCTCCTGACCTCGAATTCATGGGACAGGTGGTAACCCGATGATCTGGACTTCCACATATCAAATACTGCCCGTTCAATGTCCGACACACATCTCTAGTGTGTCCTACCTTCCCACAATAAGTACAGCCCGCTGGGGGTTGCTGGTTCTTCCTCTGTTGCTGTTGCTGCTGCCTTGGTGGTGGTGCTGGCCCTCGTATTGCCATATCGTGGATACGAATGCCAAAGGATGGTACTGTTACTCGGGGCGCTGCTCCCCCCTCCTTCAATCTGACTGTGGAATCTCTTCTGACCTCCAGTCCTTGCCGTGATCCTCTGAATGGTGATCTCATGCCTTCGGGTTGCCGTCAATACCTCATCGAAAGTCTGGTAATTGTGCCCCTCTATCAATTGCAAGAGCTCAAGATAAAATCCTTGCTGGAACCTCATAGCCCTCTGGCTCTTCGTTGCTACCATCTCTGGGGCGAGCCTACTCAATCTGCAAAACTTCGCTGCATAAGCATCTACCGTCTTGCCGGCCTGCTTGAGGTTGATAAACTTCTGTTGTAGCTCAAACTGTGCCACAACTCCATAGTACTTCGTCTTGAACCTTGCAGTAAAATTGTCCCAAGCAACAGGACGTCTGATGCCTACTTCTTCTGATTCCCACCAATCACGTGCGAGATCTTGAAGTAAAAACTTTACCTGATCCACACGTTCTTCTGCCGGTACCTTAGCTACTGTCAAAATAGCCTCAATATCCTTAAGCCATGCATCTGCTGAGATGGCATCTTTCGTGCCCTCGAAACGGCGGGGGTTGTACTTGCAAAACCTGGTTGATGCTCCTGAATCTGTCCTTGCCCCTCTATCCAATGTCGTCTGCAATCCTTGGTTGAGGAGTACATTCTGCTCTTGCAACTGAGTGTGCATGCGTTGTTGGGCTAACATATGGTGTTGCTGAGTAGCCATCATCCCTTTCATGATCTCCAGAAGGGCTGGTGTGTCCACTTCCACAGGGGTCGGTGGAACCATTGGTGGCGTTGGAACCTCCGGATACTGCGGTCCAGCTGCTGGTTCCACTATCACTTCTTCTTGGACAGTCTCTTGAGGTAGTACTGGTCCTTGTTGCTGACCAACATGGTCAGGTTGCCCATGTTGTTCTTGTTGTTGCTGTCCAGTTCTGACAGATACAGACGAAGTGCCCCTAAAAAAAGGGGCAAGAGAGCAATCAAACGACCGGACATGAAGGATCAATGAAGCCGAAGCATACGTGAATGTCAAGCTTGGATTGAGAACAACGAATCATGAGATCAAGGGGAGACATGTGTGATTGAGACATCCTATAATCAAAACACCCCACAAGTCTGAAATCAGACCTGCATGGGCCACCACTAAAACCTTGTCACGCCCCAGAACCAGAATACTGGAGAGCGGGGTAATGACTCAGCCAGCTACGTATTACGGGTAGATAAATACCGTATAATACGATCAATGCTGTCTAAAAGACGAGGGGGTGCATACTACATGAAAGTCTCACTATGGTCACTTCACATCTATTGTCTCAATCATTCAAACAAGAAACAGAAATAGAGAACATGTAAGATAAAGCAGTAAGGCGTCCCAAATGCTCAGTCAAAATGTTCTCGATATCTGGCTTTACAAAATATAGCCAGATGATGTAGCAAAGTATACACAATTGTTATCAGCTGCAGTCTGACTTATTTACAATTATGTAAAAGTAAGTACAAGATAATCCGACTAACATGTCGGTGCCAAACGGCAAGGTATTAAGTAAATAACAAAACGAGTGGGGAAGTAAGGAACCCACTCGAGTCCTTCTGCGATCATCCCTCTAGTATTGACCATCTTGGAGGTGGAAGTAAGCTGAGTCCTCGGGAACCGGCTCTAGATCTGGCCATACAAAACCAGAGAGGTTAGACCTCTAATAGTAAGTACCGCAAGGAAGCACGATATGAGAAATTTAAACTAGTAACTAAGAGAATATAATAATAGATCTCTGCTTGCTACTGGGATTCACATAATGTCACGACACATCGAACCAACCTTCCAACCAAACAAGGACAGAAGTTGGCCCATCATGTCTCGACACTCTGATCATCTCAGTAGTCAACAGAGTAGATACAGTGCACAACCAAATCAATTTAAACAGCCATGCAACTACTACGGCTTACTATTGTGGGTTCCAAGTTATCTTGGAATTATACGATAAAGGATTTCTCAGTTCTTACTATGTGCAAGCAAGGCTAGTCTACCCAGTCAATCAATTGCGCTAGTCATGAATTAGATGAGTCCCAGCGGGACGCCCGTCATCAATATACAATAAATAATATAAGCAGATACCGCTCCCTGTCCGTGTGACAGATTTGCAGTATCTGTGGGAACCAGCCGTCCTGTCGGGCACTAATAGTCCCAAAAAGGGCTGCCATGTAAGAACTCGGGAATCTATTCTCTCCATGCAATCATTATTTTATTTAACTTAGTAGCCTCTATGTTAAGTAAAATCCCATGCCGTGGATCATGGTCATTCAGAATGAGTACTTTCGTACAAGGTATGATATGCCCAACTCTACAACGATACCTGTACGGTTAAGTTGTAGGTCTTACATAGCGTAATGCAACAATTAAAACTAACCACGAAATAAATCATGCCTTGACCATAAAGTACACATGCTGTTTTTGTAAAAAAATAATTAAATTGAAGCCTGCATATGCCTGTATGCCAATATTTGGGATCGGCCAATCGATTACAATAGTTCATAATTAATATGAACGTGTCTCATTCATTCAATTCAATAAGACGACTAGCCAGCTCTTAGTTCCAACTAGGAACGCATGATCAATTATTAGTCAAGGTCATAATCAATATCAATCAATGTTAATTCGAGACAAGAATCAGTCAAAAGGCATCATGGGCTAGAGTTCATGCGGCCGAGAAATTATAGAAGTTCATGCGGCTGAGAATGCATATGTGGTCAGGATCTCATGCGGCCAGAAAGTGTCATGCTGCCACAGAAAACAGCAGTCAACAGCATGCGACCACAGAAAACAGCATGCGCCAGGAAACATCATGCGCCAGGAAACAACATGTGCTAGGACAGCATGCGCCAAGAAACAACATGTGCCAGGAAACAACATGCGCCAGAAAACAGCATGCGCCAGGAAACAGCATGCGCCAGAAAACAACATGTGCCAGGAAACAGCATGTGCCAGGACGGCATGCGCCAAAAAAATAGCATGTGCCAGGAAACAGCATGCGCCAGGACAGCATGCGCCAGAAAACAGTATACGCCAGCAAACAACATGGCAACAGTATTTTGCCAGCAAACAGCATGTGCCAGGAAATAGCACGCGCCAGGATAGCATGTGCCAGAAAACAGCATACGCCAGCAAACAGCATGACAACAGTGTTTTGCCAGCAAACAGCATACGCCAGGAAACAGCATGCTCCAGGACAGCATATGCCAGAAAACAGCATACGCCAGCAAACAGCATAGCAACAGTATTTTGCCAGCAAACAGGATGTGCCAGGAAACAGCATACGCCAGGACAGCATGTGCCAGAAAATAGCATGCGCCAGCAAATAGTATGGCAACAGTGTTTTGCCAGCTAACAGTATGCGCCAGAAAATAATATATGCCAGGATAGCATGCGCCAAAAAATAGCATGCGCCAGCAAACAGCATGGCAACAGTGTTTTGCCAGCAAACAGCATGCGCCAAAAAACAGCATGCAAACAGCATGTACTGCTCATCTTCTCCAACCAGAATTTCCCTACAATATGGAACCATCAAAACTTAAAAACTAACAAAGTTACTAGATCAAAACCTAAAAATTCTATAAATATATTAAACTTAGATCTACATGAAATGACCTATGGGAATCGAAAATGCTAAGTACTAAAGTATCTAAGAATCTTGAGAGGAAGACAATGGAACAACAAAAATAGAAATCTATCAAGAAGCAAGTTGGCACTTGCCTATCCCTCCTAGGTTGGTGGAGGAGTTATGAGGAAGAAGAAGAGTAATGAGAAGAAGTAATGAAGAGAGAGAGAAAGGGGATGAGGCTTTAAATGAAGGAGTGATGGTAGGTAGGTTCATGTTGAACCAACCAAGGCCGGAAAATAAACCAACTCGGGCCGAACCCAAAAGCAAAGCAGAAAGTAAAATGCAGAAAGTAAAATACAGAAAAATAATTAGCAGGAAATTAAAGAAATTTAAATATAGAACAATACATGATAAATATTAAATAAATACATTCCAGCAGTACATGTATTTAGAATACCTATTCCGGGAACGGAAGTGACAGCTGAACTGGAGGCGAGTTCCCAAACTCTCTTGCAGGCTACGCCAAAAGTGCGACGTAAATCTTGAATCTCTGTCCGAGGTGATACTGACTGGTACACTATGAAGTCTGATGATCTGCCCGAGGTACATCTCTGCTAGCTGAGCCGTCGACTGACCAACTCTGAACGGGAGAAAATGAGCCACCTTCGTGAGCCTGTCTATAATAACCCAAATAGCATCTCTGCCAGCCGGGGATCTAGGTAATCCAGTCATGAAATCCATAGTTATATGCTCCCACTTCCTTTCTGGAATTGGTAAGGGCTGAAGAAGTCCAGCTGGCCTCTGATGTTCAGCTTTAACTTGTTGGCAAATCAAACATCGAGAGACAAACCGGACTATCTCCCTCTTCATGCCATTCCACCAAAAGTGCTGACGAATATCTCGGTACATCTTTGTACTGCCGGGATGAATGGAATACTGTGAACTGTGAGCCTCCGTCATGATCTCCTGTCTGATATCTCCACTGGGTACACAAAGACGCTTCCCATGTCGAAGTGTACCGTCTTCATGGATACATAACTCTGGTCTTCGTCCTGCCTCACACTCTGCTCTGAGTCGCTGAAGCTTGGAATCTACTGACTGTGCCATCCGGATCCTTTCGACTATAGTAGACTGAACTTGCATGCTGGCCACCAATGCCATACTGGAAGGAAGGACAACTTCTATACACATCTTCTGAAGATCGGCTAACAGCTCTGGTTGCGCTGTTAGGAAATGAACTCCGACTCTCCTGCTCAATGCATCTACAACAACGTTGGCCTTCCCAGGATGATACTGCAGGTTGACATCATAATCCACAAGTAGCTCCAGCCACCTCCTCTGACGCAGGTTAAGATTCTTCTGGGTGAAAACATACTTCAGGCTCTTGTGGTCGGTAAAAATCTCTATCCTATCTCCATATAGGTAGTGCCTCCACAACTTAAGTGCAAACACTACTGCTGCCAGCTCCAAGTCATGGGTTGGGTAATTCCTCTCATGATCACGAAGTTACCGTGACGCATAAGCTATTGCCTTCCCATGCTGCATCAGAACACATCCCAAACCTCTGCCTGAAGCATCACAATACACTGAGAATCCCCCGGTTCCATCTGGAAGCGTGAGAATAGGAGCCGTCATCAAGCCTCGCTTCAACTTCTCAAAAGAATCCTGACATTCTACTGTCCAAGCAAACTGCACATCCTTGCGGGTCAACTGGGTCAATGGTGCTGAAATCTGAGCAAAGTCTGAAACAAATTGCCGGTAGTAGCCGGCCAAGCCAAGAAAACTGCGAATTTCTGCCACTGTGCTAGGTACCAGCCACGTTTCAATGGCCACGATCTTCTGGGGTTCCACTTCTACTCCTCCTCTGGTGATGATATGGCCCAAGTACGAAATATGATCGAGCCAGAACTCGCATTTACTAAACTTGGCATACAACTGGTGCTCTCTGAGAATCTGGAGGACAACTCGGAGATGTTGCTCATGCTTCGCTTCACTCTTGCTGTAGATCAGGATGTCGCCTAGGAACACAATCACGAACTGATCCAAATAAGGCATGAAGATACGATTCATGAGGTCCATGAATATAGCCGGCGCATTGGTTGCTCCAAATGGCATCACAAGGAACTCCCAATGCCCATACCTAGATCTGAAAGCAGTCTTCGAGATGTCCTGCTCTCTGACTCTGATCTGATGGTATCCTGACCGTAAGACGATCTTCGAGAATACTGCTGCCCCCTTGAGTTGATCAAACAAGTCATCTATCCTCGGGAGAGGGTATCTATTCTTGATTATCACTGAGTTCAAGGTACGATAATCTACACATAATCTGGACGTACTATCCTTTTTTTTCACAAGAAGCATCGGGGCTCCCCAAGGCGATCCACTAGCACGAATGAATCCCTTGGTTCTGAGTTCTTCAATCATCTTGTATAATATCTCTAGCTCTGACGGCGCCATCCTGTAGACTCTCTCTGACACTGGGGCTGTCCCGAGAATCAAGTCGATGGTGAACTCGATCTCCCGCTCTGGCGGCATCCCTGGAAGCTCTTCTGGGAAAACATCTGGAAATTCTTCAACTATCCGGGGTAACTGCATTGCTGCTACTGCCATCCGCAACACTGGAGGAGAAGGTTCAACTTCGCCTCGGGAGAAGGAAAACTCCAGCTCGCTTGGAATGATAAAAATAACCCTGCCAATGTGGCAGTCTATCCTAGCATACTGGTCCCTCAACCAATCCATCCCTAAGACCACATCATAATCGGCCATCGGGAACTCTATCAATCTAGCGGGGAACTCTCAACCGCTAACTACGATCCGATACGAGGAAAACACCATATCTACTCCCACAAGTCCATTACCAGTAAGTATATTGAGCCTCACTGATAATGACTAGGGCTCCAATCCTATCCGTGTCGCGAATCGTGCAGACATAAATGAATGCGAGGCACCAGAATCAAATAATACTGAAGCTGGAAAGGTGTTGACGAGAATAGTACCCGCCACCACCTCATCGGGTGTTATTCCTTCCTCTTCCATGGTCAAGGCCAGCACTTGACCTTGCCCTCTGGATGTGGGTCCCCTCTGCTGAAAATTCCTCTGCCTGCTCTGGATCAGGGCTTGGACTTGGGCATACTACTGTGGTCTCTGCTGCTGGAATACCTGGGCCTGCGTCGGCAATGGCCTCGGGAACGGGTACTGCTGCTGCTGCTGGACTGGTGCTGGTCCTCTAACTGAAGGACTAGAAAAGGCTGATGATGAACTCCCCCTGTTCGGGCAGTTCCCTACCCTGTGGTCCGGGGCACCACAAGCCAAGCATAAACCCTGTGCTCTGTGACACTCCGATACCACATGCCCTGGCTTCCCGCAGTGTGAACATCCCACTGCGGAAGACTGCTTCGGCTTCTGCTGCTGAGGGTACGTCGGGGTTGAATGCTGAATCGACGTTACTGAGGTCGCCCGTCTCGGAGCTCTAATGGTCAAAGCCCTGGCTGCCGGGGCTGGTGCTGAAGACTGATTCATCTGGCTGTGGGATCGCTTCCGACCTCCGGTCCTATCCATGATCCTCTGGGAGGTATACTCGTGCCTGTGAGCTGCTCTTAATACTACATCAAAAGTCTGATGCTCAAACTGCTCCACTGTCAATAGAATCTCTAGATGAAGCCCCTGCTGGAACTGTTGGGCTCTATCGAACTCGGTTGTTACCAAGGTAGGAGCAAACGACTAAGTCTCGAAAACTCGGCCGTATATCCGTCGACCGTCCTGCCCATCTGCTTCAGATTGGTGAACCTCGTCTGTAGATCATACCGAGCTATAACATCAAAATACTTGGTCTGGAATCTCTCTCTGAATACTGCCCAAGCAATGGGTGCCACTAATTCAACGACCTGCGCCGCCAACCAGCTGTGGGCAAGATCCAATAACTGCAGGCGCACTACGACCACCTTCTCGATCTTTGGGGTCCTGGCTGCTTCTAGAATCACCTCTGTATCCTGAAGCCAAGCATCAGCAACGATAGCATCTTCACTGCCGTCGAAGAAGGAAGGGTTCAAGCGCTTGAAGCTGTTGGCCGCGCTGTTACCCTGATGACCTCCTCTGGTCAAAGCGTCTGCCATCGTCTGGTGCAAGGCATCTCCTCGACGATCCTGGGAGGCTAATAGTGACCTAATGAGACCCACCAAAGTGCCATCATCAGGCTCTGCAGGCTGGACGGGCTGAACTGGTGGCTCTCCTCCTGTAGGCATGACTCTGGAGGCTGCTCCTGAATGCTGGACTTGATCTCCAGGTTGCTGCTGGTCCGCAGGAGGTGCACCGCCTTATTGATCGGCAGGTCCAGGAACAATGCCGCTGAAGAAGACGACATAGAAAACAATAAGGAAGGACTAGGACAGATTAACGATACAAGCAGGTGATCAGGTCAAGATTACACGGATTTAGAGGATACGAGAAGAGATCAAGGGCGAGTACTGATTGAGACATCTATTTGGTAAACCCTCACATATCTTGATTTACAAGACCTGCATGGGCCACCACTTAAACCATGTAACGCCCCAGAACCAGAATACTGGAGAGCGGGGGCGTACATAGCCAGCTACGTATATTGAAGTGCAAACCACCTCGCTATACGGTCACGGCTGTCTAGATAAATGAGGGTTTAACTACAAGCCAACAGTCTCCTATGGTCGTTAACAAACCTATTGTCTCAATCTCAAGAAAGCAATAATAGTTACAAGATGTCAGAGCACCAAATATATAATAGCAAGGCGTCCCATACATTACATATTAGATGATCATGAAGCTAGTCGTACAAAATGTCAAGACTAGCAAGAGTTCAGTCATACATGATCAACCCTAGGATCTGTCAATCATGTTACAGCCCGTAGGCAGACAGTAAGTAAAGGTGCAATACGAGCTAACACGTGCTCGCCGGCTAAACGCCTCAAAAGAATAATTTTCACAATAAAGTGGGAGGACAAAAAGAAACCCACTCGTTGCCAGGGTTACGCCTGGTGGTCACCATCTGGCTGGAAGATAGGTAGATCCTCTAGTGCTGCTTCGATATCTGGCCACACAAAACCAGCTGGGTCAGACCCCAGAAAGAGCAAGTACCACAAAGGAGGCTTCACTTAGGAACTAAAAACCAGCAAATCATAATAGAATATTAAAGATAATAAATAAAGAACTGATAATAATAGAGATAACAATAGTAAACTGAGTACGAGGAAACCATTCAAGTATCCAGGTCACAACCCTTAAACCAAACAAGGACCGGGGTTGCAGCCCTTCACCTAAATAGAAACCCATCTCAATTACTATTGGTACAGTGAAGACAATAAACGAAAAGAGGACACAGAACTGCTCCGGGAGCCAGGTTACAACCCTTAAACCAAGCAAGACCGGGGTTGTAACCCTTCGCCTGAACAGAACTGGACCCCTGATCTTTATTGCTAAGGCCAGTATAAATAATCATAGGTATTAAGGTAAGGTAAAACATGACGAACACGGCATGGGGTTGCAATAAGACAATAAACGAAGAGAGGACACAGAACTGCTCTGGAAGCCAGGTTACAACCCTTAAACCAAACAAGGACCGAGGTTGTAACCCTTCGCCTGAACAGAACTGGACTCCCGATCGTTATTGTTAAGGCAAGCATCAATAATCATGTCATGTCACAATCTTGCACAGGATCAGGATAAGACTAAGCTGGAATAACTCCATCCAATCAATCACGGCCAATCAAGAGTATGGCTTGATACTTTTAACTAACTAGGGTTATCACAGGCCTAGTTACTAGCAAGATGCAATAGATTATCCCAACAGCCACAAGCCCTGCAGACCATCCGGTTATCCAGGTCGAATGTCCATTGATAAAGAATGCAACACGTGACTGTGTGCTGGAAATGTGCCCAACTCGTCGGTAGGCTATAAGTCCACTTAATGTGCCCAGATAACGAGATTTCCTGTAGCTGAAATCTCCTCATGTCTACTGAATTATTCTAGTTTATTAGCCTTAGTCAATTACTGTAGGTATCCCTGACCGTGGTACTCAGAGATCCCTATCCTAGACATGATGCAGGACAGTACTGGTTTATTTGTACAAACGCAATCGCCCACGGTGTCCAGGTCATTCATACTTGTCATGTTAGGCTAGCTGTCGTAACAGCATGTCATGATATATCATGTCAGTTTGCTTGTCGAGAGTGTGCCACGGCGGGCCATTATCCTGTTCAGAAATATGCCAAAATTTACATGACATAAATATAATATGACATTTCAGTTTTATAATACTAATATTAATAATAATAAATAATAATAAAGAGGACAAGACTTGAGGAGGGAGCCATGCGGCAGAAAGCATACGCGCTTATGCGGCTGGAAATCAAGAGAAATTCATGCGGCTACGGAAGTTCATGCGGCCACGAAAATTCATGCGACGACGGAAGTTCATGCGGCCACAGAAATTTATGCGGCCACGAAACTTCATGCGGCTACGGAACTTCCTGCGGCTACGGAAGTTCATGCGGCCACGGAACTTCATGAGTCCACGGAAATTTATGCGGCTACGGAACTTCATGTGGCCACGAAAATTCATGCGGCTACGAAAGTTCATGCGGCTACGAAACTTCATGCGGCCACGAAAATTCATGCGGCTACGGAACTTCATGCGGCTACGGAACTTCATGCGGCCACGAAAATTCATGCGGCTTTGGAAGTTCATGCGGCTACGGAACTTCATATGGCCACAGAAATTCATGCGGCTACGAAACTGTTCTTCTTCTCTATTATTCCGAGAAGAAGAACCATGTAAGCCATGGCTTCCAAGCTTCATAAAACCTTCATCTAGAGTCCAAATCCGAACTTCCATAGGTCAAAATGGGGCAGAATGAAATTCTCTACAACATGGAACCATCAAAACTTAGAAATAACAATGTTAGGTAGATCAAAACCCAAGAAATCCAAAAATACTATAAACTTAGATCTACACAAATTGAGCCATGGAAATTAGAAATACTAAGTACTAATGTGTGTTAGAATCTCGAGAGGAAGAAAATAGAACAATAAAAATGAAGTTCCTCCATGAAGCAAGCTACACTTGTCTAAGCTCTCTCTCTCTCTCTCTCTCCTGGTGGTTGAAGAAGTAATGGTGGAGAAGAAGAAGTAAATGAAGAGAGAGAATGAGGGAATGGGTTAATAAATGATGATGGTGGTGATAGGTAAGGGTTCTCCCCTTAGTTCATGATGAACCAAGGCAACCCAAGCCTAGCCGAACCAACCCAAAATAGACCAAGCCATGTAATGCCAAGATAAGCCAAGCAAGGAATCATGCAATACAAGATAAAATACGTATATGTATTTTAAAATACGTAATACGAACTATAGGCATTATAATTTAATTGAATTTTTAGCCAATTTCTAGTTAGCCTTTTTAAAGCCTGTTTGGACTTGGGCTTTATTAGTAGCTTAGGGAGCCTAGGCCCATGTACTAACCTAACCCTAACCCACTATACCTGGCCAGCCATAGGTAGCCCTCCCTTTTTGTGTTGAAGTTTGTAGCCTCCAAGAGAAAATCCTAATTTCCCACTCTTCAAAATCCTAACTTTTGCATCCGGAGTCCGTTTCTCTCCAAATGAAGTCCGTTGTGCTCGTTGGAAGGAGAGGATCTTGCTGGAGCATTGCTAGCAAGGTGGTGGAGGTGTTTGCTCGAGGGTACTCGATCGTTAGAGCGCTCGGGGAGTCCTTTGCATTAACTCTCAATAGGTAAATCCTATACTACTATTGTTTTTCATGGTTTTTCTTCATGGTAGTGTGGATCTAGGTACCCCTGACCTGTAGGATAAATTTCATCCAGTTTCGTATTCATTTGGTGTCCGTATCGGACACGTGTCGGTTAATATTTGTAGGTATTTGATGAAATGTCACAATAATTTTAATTCTAATTTTTGATGGATCTATTTATATATTCTGGTAGCCCTATACACGAGGATCACGACCCTATAAGTTTTGACATGAATCAGACTCGTGTTCATGTCCAAACAGGACACGAACGCGCTCCACGCCAGGCCGCACGCGTGTCCTGCTGCTCGGGGGTGATTCCTCGACGCACAGGACACGTGATCGCGTGAAAATTGATGTGTAGGTGGGAGCCGTGACTGATGTCACGATCCGCACCCACTGTGAGGGTACGAGAACGTAACAACGCCCAGCCTACGCCGTAGTGTCGACGGTAGAACGCTGTCCTAGGTCACAACATCTAACAATATAATACTAAACAGTTTATACTCCCTGAATGGGGGTGACATAGCAGAATGTAAACTCAATCACAACTAAGGAAGAAGAAGTACGATATGATATAAAACTCAAAATAAAATACAGAAGATCAGAAGAGTCTAAGTGTCTAAGATGACATCTCAGCAAACATCCAAAAATACAAGTCTCAACTACTGAATATGAAAGAATATATACAATCCAGATCCCAAATGACAGTAATAGTAAAACCTAGACTAGGGAGCCTCAGTCTCTATAGCTAATGGATCCGGCTGGAAATCCGGATCACTGGTGTCATCTAGAGCTGTCCCGTAGTAGGTATCCACATAGGCCCCCTCCTCGTCCTCTGTAATATTTTCAACAGGTCCAGTCAGGACAGGAGCGAGCACAATACATCTCAACAGATCATAGCAGGTTAGAAAATATAATCATACAGTAAAGTAAGATACAAGAACTGAAAGAAAGTACAGAATGTAAACAGAGAGAGAACTGTAATGGAAATATATACTGTAAATAGAGAACTATCAGTGGCTAGTGAGTCAGAGTACAATATAAACATGTGAATGGCATAGGAGATTCTGATGAGACACTACGGAGGTGATCAGATGAGATACTACTTGGATATTATTCACATGTCTACTTCTACTCCCCCGTACCCCCAATCAATACACAAGGATCCAGCCATGTTATGTTATGATTCCATGTAAAGGCCCACAAGGGGTGATACATAGTAGGCCCAAAAATGGGTGATTCTAGGAATGCCCATAAATGGGTGATTCAAGGAAGACTCTATGATCATGAGAGTACATGTCACAATTGATCAATGAACCGTGAAGCATAGTGATACACCATGTAAGTGAAACGCACAGAACATGTAGTATCCGATGCTCCCTGAGGGGATAACATCTCAAGAAGGGATCTATATAGTACTCATCCGTGTGACCAACGTGACAGTATCAAGTAAAGTAGTTTAAAGCAGGAAAATAATTCTAAACAGGATATAAAATGATCAGAGAATGTACTCACCTGATGTCTGAATGTCCAAAGTAAATATACTGTCCGAGGAGAGGTGTCTGGCTCCTATTTAGAACAGCACAAGTCATAACATGTCCAGAATGGTAATAAGATGCACTACAATACATTCTACATGAATCTAGGTCAATCTAGGCCAAAGTCAACTCTTGGTCAACTCTGGTCAACCCTAGAAGTCAAACTAGGTCAACTATGGTCAAACTAGGTCTAACAAGTCTAAATTAGGTCAAACAAGTCATTCTAGGTCTAAACAAGTCTAGCT
This sequence comes from Iris pallida, assembly GCA_029216955.1. Classification (NCBI taxonomy): domain Eukaryota; kingdom Viridiplantae; phylum Streptophyta; class Magnoliopsida; order Asparagales; family Iridaceae; genus Iris; species Iris pallida. Next base: position 15,090 of record JANAVB010027293.1, on the reverse strand, counting down.
TAGTACTCATACACAATCACAAGGTCAAAACCAATATCACACATATACAATTCCTATATACATATATCTATGTACACTATATATATATATAGGCACACACACATTAGCATAGGCTAAGTCAACATATCATGGCATATCTATTTGACATTGCATTTAGCTATAAAACTTATATACATTATAAGAAATTAAGACTAACATATATATATATATATATATATATATATATATATATATATATATATATATATATATATATATATTACATTATATATGTATAGCTAAACTACTACATACATGCATCTATAGGGCTATGTGTGTGTGTGAATATGCGTAAAGAGGGGGAGTAATTTAGCTAACAGTTAAGAGTGTGTGTGTGTTGACAGTGAGTGATATTGTCACATAAGAGTTATATGTGTCAAGAGTTACATAAATCAAGTGTAATACAAATAGCAAGTGTGTGTACAAAACAAGGTGGAATGGTATAGTGTCTTAGTGCATTAATCAAACTAGTGTGTGTGTGTGAGAGAGTGTCAAGAGGGTGTGAAACCTGTGTGTGTGTGTGTGTGTGATACAAGGAATAGGAAAAACAGTGTATGGACAAGAAGGTGAGTAGAGTGGTATAAATGTGTGTGTACACAAGGTTCAATGTGTGGTTATGGTGTACATGGGCCATAGGCTATTGTTCTCAGATTTCTTTATTGACAGTAAAGGAACATGCATTTGTGTTCATGTGTGTGTACATAAGAATAGGAATAGGAAAACATTGTGGCAAGTTGGCATGTGTGTGGAAAACCTGTGACAGGAATAACAACCCAATTCGAAACAATCAACTAATCCTGTCATACCATCCTAACATCACAGATGTGTACAGGGAATCATTGTGTGAGTAATTTACAGGTGTGTGTGAATCACCACAGGAAAACAGAGAGTGTCACTCAGGATGTAATGTGTATGTAGATAGGTTCTCATTAAACAACCATTGAAATCTCAGAATTAAGTGACAGTGTGTAGGGTGTCCTTGGTTCAGTTAGAAGTTTACAGTCCTAACAGTACAACATCCATGAATCTCTATTCTACAGGAACCTAACATGTAAGAGAGGAACCCTAACATAAACTCTATCATTAATGCAACAAAAAAAACAGAAATGAAATTTAAACTCAGGGAACCCAAATCAGTTTTGACAGTTAAAAGCAATTTAAACCAAAATCAACTTATTGCCTCACACAAATTGAATTGAACATGTACTTCAACCCTAACACATGTGGGTGAGTCCAAATTATCATTCAATTACCATTAAAATAGGTAAAATATAAATCAAACTCAGGAATATTGTTTCAGGCGAGTGGTATCAGTTGACAGCTCCTTGAATATCTATTTATCATCCAAAAACTCCATTCGAAACCTAAAAACCCACACCAATCAATAACCCACATTGTAGTAATGTAAATTCACATGTACATGGATTAAATTGGCAATTAACATCAATAAAAATAGGAAATAAAACTCAGAAATGAAGAACAGTAACTACGTATCAGTTAATTTGGAGAATTCGAATTTTTGAATTCAAAAACACATCAAAATGCCAAACAAAGGGTTGGTAATTGATATCAAACATGTGAGGGTACATGAGAGTGTATTCGTGTCCAGGAATTGGACACTAATCGTGTCCAAACAAACACGTGTACACAGACACTTGACAGTGCACAACAATCGTCGTGCACGCGTGCACGTGCATCCAACACGCGACACACGACACGACACGACACGTGCTCGTGTCCAGTGGTGTGCCTAGGGTAGCTCTAGGACTGACACACCCTGCATTGAATCCACAAGTCACACAGACACGATACGACACGCGTGTCAGTCGTGCCTGTGCACGCGTACAGCAGCCCACGCGCGACCAATGCGACCTCGATAACTCCACGCGTGGTGTACGAGACGCTCCCAAATTTTGGGAGCATGGTCAAAGACAATGTCCCATAAATCCCACAAAAATTTAGGACACGACGTATCCTGTGTCCCGAGATGCAGGACACGGCCTACGGGCTCGTACTGCGTGTCCTAATGAAATACACGACACACAAGGACACAAAACACCAGGACACCTTCACAAAAATTAATACTCTCACCTAGATCTACAAATCCATGCAATCACTTTTCAAAAATACGAAAATTAATTCCTATATGGCATTTCCACAAACACTCAGGTATCCTATTGGATACGTGTCCGATACGGACACGAAATGAGCCCACCTAGACACGAAATGATTCTTACAGTTAGGGGACTCCTAAGCCTAGGCTAAAATGCACAAATAACAGCAACTATAATAGAGTTTTAGGGATTTACCTATAGGTATCAATCTCCTCAAAAGCTCTAAAAAAGGGGTTGTTCTTCTTGCTTCCCAACTTCACCAAATTGTAGACAAACTGAGAAAAACCTCCACAAACAGCAAGAACACAGTAATTAGAACCTATTGCAATTTGTTTGGATTAAAAAGGAATTAAAATGGATTTTCTAGGAATTTCTAAAGATGGAGCATACCTCTCTTTCCAAATGTGAACTTTCTAAAGGAGGCTAACCTAATGGAAGAGATTACTTATAGGGGGAAATCCCTAGGTGGGCTGGCCGGCTATGCTAGAGTTAGGGTTAGGTTTACATGGTGTTGGGCTTGGACCTCTATGGGCTAAGTTGCTAATTAATGGTTTCAAAACCGTAAGTCATGGCTTATGACTAAAGCCTCTCTATTATAACTTAAATTCTAAATGGCCTATTAGGAATTAACTTAATGTTAGGTTAGGGTCACATGACCTAATCAAGTCACCACCACTAGGGTTAGCATCTAGGTTAGGCTCCAAAGTCAATGCTAGTCAAAGTCTAGAATATCACTCAAATAAATTATACTAAAAATCACATAAATTCTAATAAATCTCAATAATTCACAATAATTCCAAATAAATCCCAAAAATTCAAAAATGACCAAAATACCCTCAAGCTAAAAAGTGATAATGAAATACCCTAATCACATGGCTAGGCTCTAGATCACTATCTCTAGGGTTACACTAGCAAACACCAAATCACAAGTCATGATTTTTAAAAAATGATTAAAAATCACCAAAAATCATAATATGAAGTAAATATCAATAATAATAATTATAATTACAAAATTTTAAAATTACCCTCATCTGGAAAACTGGGTGTTACAATCCTACCCACCTTAGAAAAATTTCGTCCTCGAAATTAAAATGTTCGTACTCCTTCTAGGTCAAACCCCCACAATCAAAGTCTCAGAACTTAAACAAATCATACGATTTAAAAGGACGACATACATGGTCATGGCATACGGTGGTAGTGAAAATCTCATCTAGGTATACAAGTCATGCTAACCCAAAACGGTCATAGGGTACCAAAACATACCAGCAATCTGGGGTGTTAAACTGGAAAAGATACAGAAATAACAAATCATCAAAACTGTAAGGCAGTCTACCATCCTATATGAAAACTGGTACTTATCAAAAATATAAAATAAAATAAGATAACTACCAATTATCTATAAATGGGTACTATTCAAGAAAAATCAAAATCAAAAGTTCAAGGGACAGTTGTCAATAGCATTAAAATCCAATCACAATATATATTAAGAATATTTAGTCTCGATATGATCTAAGTTGATCAATTCTGGAAAATCAAGATTTGGGCAATATGGAGGACAAGGTCATCGAAGTCTGAGCAAGAGCATACAAGGATGGAGATTCATGTCATATTTAAATTTGATTCAATTGAGTACGAACCCAAGACATTAATGTGATAAGAAAGGATGATCAAGGTTGATTGGTCGTGATTAAGGGAGCTAGGATTCAATGATATTGAAAACCTTTTAGGGAAAACAAGGAAAGATTTCATAAGAAGTCAAGTTAATCATCTCTCTCTAATACCATCAAGTTTATCATTTGCCAATCATATTTTTATCTCACAAGTCCCAATATAAAAATCAACCTTTATATGACTATCATCAAAATTTTATAACCTTCAGTCATCTAACCCTCTACCATGATCACCATAGACAAAATTCCAAACTTTTAAAATATTTTCCACGAAGCATACCCCTCTTATTTAGGTATCAACACTTATTCATTTAATCAAATTCTCAAATTCTTTCACCTCGTCCTAACTTAGATCTGAAACCTCTAAATCCAGTTTATGAAATCCTTGAACTTGTTTAATTCAAGTCTCGTATTTATTCAACCCTAATACCACTATGTCATACAAAATTTAATCTTATTTATAAATCAACCTTCATATTTTTTTCAACGTTCACCTTCAAATATTATCCTTTTGAATTCTACAAAAAAAATTTTCAATCATCTAAAATAATTCCTATAACTTAAAATCCTTGTGTTCTCTCTGTCTCTAGTCATCCTCTTACAATATCTAGTTCAATTTTGCATAATCATTGATTACAATTAAATTCTCCTTTTCGTTTCTAAATTTTTACATAGCTTTAGAGTAAAAGTTCCCAAGAATCAATAACCAAGATTTTCTAAGTTCTCAAAACTAGGTGGACCTCTGATATCCTCATTAGTTTTTTTTTGAAATACATCCATGAATTACTCATAACCAAAATTTTCTGCGATTGTTTCTAAATTGGTAACATTTATCTCTAGATTCCATTCTAAACCTTTACCACATCTCCATCTCAAATTTTTCATATTTGACATCCAACATTCTGATTCCTACAAAATCATCATATGATAACCAATTACGTCATTTTCGAACTAGATAATTTACGTTATTTCCTCAACATGTCTCAGGCAAAATGATATAAAGATTCAAGGGTTTCAAGGTATAGCAGACAGAATTAGATACGAGACAGGGAATTGATGTAATTAGGACAGTTATATAAGACAATGAATGATGGTAATAAAATATTGGCAGGAAGAGAATGATAATAGAATCTGTTCTGCTTTTCTGTTTAAAAGAGGGAACCATTTTGAAACCAGAACTATAATATCAAATCCAAAATAAGGTCTTAGCAAAAATCATCGATTCATTGTATTGTGAAGAAATTTATAGCAAAGTTACACAAGGGTTTATAATAACAGCTAAAGCTACTCCTACTCCTACTCCTACTCCTACTCCTAAGTTAAATAATGAGAAGTAAAACAAAAACAACCAATAATTCTTTTTCTGAAAGACTGAACAAAAGTAGAGAAAATATGTTCAAAAGTTTTCAAGGTACAATCTGATAATCATATGCGCCTATCCAAAATCATGTTGTTCAGGGTCTTCGTCATGCTAGTGAGCAAGGCTACGATAATCACAGAGTCCTCGACTAAGGTACATACCTCTAGAATCATGGTATTTAAAATTTCCACATTGCCGCATGCGACGGCGAAAACCTTAAATTCCCACACTCGAAAAATATGTCCAAAATCTGACTATATGTCCTCACTATGCCAGCTAATACTACTATCGAAGATTCTAGATCCCACAACTGAGGTGACCTAGCCCACATGATTTTCTTAGAAGAAAAACAAACATAACAAAAGAGCAACATGACAAAATTAATCAATCAGCAAGGAACAGATGGAATCGGATTTCAAGGTAGTTATAAAAGGCAATTGCGGGAATAGAATCGAGAAGAACGGAACTTGCAGCAAGATCTCCAATGGTCTGTGCATCCTCGACTGTCCTGACGATAGCTCGCCCTGCTGGTTTCCCCTGGTCTGCTGCTGATGCTGCATGAACCGCTGCTGCTGAGAAAAATCAGAAATGACGGGAAAAAGTCTCTGTACAGACAAAGGTACACCTCCATTGTAGCAGAAATGCCAACCTGAGTCGGCACAACAGGAGCTGCGGTCTCGAAGCCCTGATGAACAGGACGAGAGGTGGCCAGCCTCTCGATAGTATTCCCCGGACCGGAGCGATAAGATCGTGTCTCCATAACCATCATGAAGACAGATCAAAACAAGAAGTAATTTCTGAGAATGAAGCGAAAATTCAAAGGAGGACAGTTTATATTCAAGGGAAGTCAATAACCAACAATTTAGATAAAAAGAATCTGATTAAGAGTTTTTTCTAATGTGATTGAGTACCTTCAAAATATTCTAATCCTACTGCAGGCTGTAGTGATACTCTAGTTCGAATACCACTACACAAACTCGACCTGCATGGGCCACCACTAAAAACGTGTCACGACTCGTGCCCACTGTGAGGGTACGAGAACGTAACAACGCCCAGCCTACGCCGCATTGTCGGCGGTGGAACGCTGTCCTAGGTCACAACATCTAACAATGTAATGCTAAACAGTTTATACTCCCCGAAGGGGGGTGACATAGCAGAATGTAAACTCAATCACAACTAAGGAAGAAGAAGTACGATATGATATAAAACTCAAAATAAAATATAGAAGATCAGAAGAGTCTAAGTGTCTAAGATAACATCTCAGCAAACATCCAGAAATACAAGTCTCAACTACTGAATATGAAAGAATATATACAATCGAGATCCCAAATGACAGTAATAGTAAAACCTAGACTAGGGAGCCTCAGTCTCTATAGCTAATGGATCCGGCTGGAAATCCGGATCACTGGTGTCATCTAGAGCTATCCTGTAGTAGGTATCCACATAGGCCTCCTCCTCGTCCTCTGTATTATTTTTAACAGGTCCAGTCAGGACAGGAGCGAGCACAATACATCTCAACAGATCATAGTAGGTTAGAAAATATAATCATACAGTAAAGTAAGATACAAGAACTGAAAGAAAGTACATAATGTAAACAAAGAGAGAACTGTAATAGAAATATATACTATAAATAGAGAACTATCAGTGGCTAGTGAGTTAGAGTACAATATAAACATGTGAATGGCATAGGAGATTCTGATGAGACACTACGGAGGTGATCAGATAAGATACTACTTGGATATTATTCATATGTCTACTTCAACTCCCCCGTACCCCCAATCAATACACAAGGATCCAGCCAGGTTATGTTATGATTTCATGCAAAGGCCCACAAGGGGTAATACATGTTAGGCCCAAAAATGGGTAATTCTAGGAATGCCCATAAATGGATGATTCAAGAAAGACTCTGTGATCATGAGAGTACATATCACAAGTGACCAATGAACCGTAAAGCGTAGTGATAAACCATATAAGTGAAACGCACAGAACATGTAGTATCCGATGCTTCCTGAGGGGATAACATCTCAAGAAGGGATCCATATAGTACTAATCCGTGTGACCAACGTGACAGTATCAAGTAAAGTAGTTTAAAGCAGGAAAATAATTCTAAACAGGATATGAAATGATCAGAGAATGTACTCGCCTGTCCAAAGTAAATATACTGTTCGAGGAGGGGTATCTGGCTCCTATTTAGAACAGCACAAGTCATAACATGTCCAAAATGGTAATAAGATACACTACAATGCATTCTACATGAATCTAGGTCAATCTAGGCCAAAGTCAACTCTTGGTCAACTCTGGTCAACCCTAGAAGTCAAACTAGGTCAACTATGGTCAAACTATGTCTAACAAGTCTAAATTAGCTCAAACAAGTCATTCTAGGTCTAAACAAGTCTAGCTTAGTACTCATACATAATCACAAGGTCAAAACCAACATCACACATACACAATTCCTATATACATATATCTATGTACACTATATATATATATAGGCACACACACATTAGCATAGGCTAAGTCAACATATAATGGCATATCTATTTGACATTGCATTTCGCTATAAAACTTATATATAATATAATAAACTAAAACTAACATATATATGTTACATTATATATGTATAGCTAAACTACTAGATACATGCATCTATAGGGCTTTGTGTGTGTGTGAACATGTGTAAAGAGGGGGAGTGATTTAGCTAACAGTTAAGAGTGTGTGTGTGTTGACAGTGAGTGATATTGTCACATGAGTGTTATATGTGTCAAGAATTATATAAATCAAGTGTAATATAAATAGCATGTGTGTGTACAAAATAAGGTGGAATGGTATAGTGTCTTAGTGCATTAATCAAACTAGTGTGTGTATGTGAAAGAGTGTCAAGAGGGTGTGAAACCTGTGTGTGTGTGTTATACAAGGAATAGGAAAAACAGTGTATGAACAAAAGGGTGAGTAGAGTGGTATAAATGTGTGTGTACACAAGGTTCAATGTGTGGTTATGTTGTACATGGGCCATAGGCTATTGTTCTCAGATTTTCCTTATTGACAGTAAAGGAACGTGCATTTGTGTTCATGTGTGTGTACATAAGAATAGGAATAGGAAAACAGTGTGGCAAGTTGGTATGTGTGTGGAAAACCTGTGACAGGAATAACAACCCAATTCGAAACAATCAACTAATCCTGTCATACCATCCTAACATCACAGATGTGTACAGGGAATCATTGTGTGAGTAATTTACAGGTGCGTGTGAATCATAGGAAAATAGAGAGTGTCACTCAGGATTTAATGTGTATGTAGATAGGTTCTCATTAAACAACAATTAAAATCTCAGAATTAAGTGACAGTGTGTAGGGTGTCCTTGGTTCAGTTAGCAGTTTACAGTCTTAACAGTACAACATCCATGAATCCCTATTCTACAGGAACCTAACATGTAAGAGAGGAACCCTAACATAAACTCTATCATTAATACAACAACAAAAAAACAGAAATGAAATTTAAACTCAGGGAACCCAAATCAGTTTTGACAGTTAAAAGCAATTTAAACCAAAATCAACTCATTGCCTCACACAAATTGAATTGAACATATACTTCAACCCTAACACATGTGGGTGAGTCCAAATTATCATTCAATCACCATTAAAATAGGTAAAATATAAATAAAACTCAGGAAAATTGTTTCAGCCGAGTGGTATCAGTTGACAGCTTCTTGAATATCTATTTATCATCCAAAAACTCCATTTGAAACCTAAAAACCCACACCAATCAATAACCCACATTGTAGTAATGTAAATTCACATGCACATGGATTAAATTGGCAATTAACATCAATAAAAATAGGAAATAAAACTCAGAAATGAAGAACAGTAACTACGTATCAGTTAATTTGGGGAATTCAAATTTTCGAATTCAAAAACACATCAAAATGCCAAACAAAGGGTTGGTAATTGATATCAAACATGTGAGGGTACATGAGAGTGTATTCGTGTCCAGGAATTGGACACAAATCGTGTCCAAACAAACACGTGTACACAGACACTTGACAGTGTACAATAATCGTCGTGCACGCGTATACGTGCATCCAACACGCGACACACGACACGACACGACACGTGCTCGTGTCCAGTGGTGCGTCTAGGGTAGCTCTAGGACTGACACACCCTGCATTGAGTCCACAAGTCACACAGACACGACACGACACGCATGTCAGTCGTGCCTGTGTACGCGCACAGTAGCCCGCGCACGACAGCGCGTGACCAATGCGACCTCGATAAATCCACGCGTGGTGCACGAGACGCTTCTAAATTTTGGAAGCATGGTCGCAGACAATGCCCCATGAATCCTACAAAAATTTAGGACACGACGTGTCCTGTGTCCCGAGATATACCCCCCGAGATGCAGGACACGGCCTATGGGCTCGTACTGCGTGTCCAACTGAAATACACGACACACAAGGACACAAAATACCAGGACACCTTCACAAAAATTAATACTCTCACCTAGATCTACAAATCCATGCAATCACTTTTCAAAAATACAAAAATTAATTCCTATGTGGCATTTCCACAAACACTCAGGTATCCTATTGGATACGTGTCCGATACGGACACGAAATGAGCCAACCTAGACCCGAAATGATTCTTACAGTTAGGGGACTCCTAGGCCTAGGCTGAAATGCAAAATAACAGCAACTATAATAAAGTTTTAGGGATTTAGCTATAGGTATCAATCTCCTCAAAAGCTCTAAAGAAGGGGGTGTTCTTCTTGCTTCCCAACTTCACCAAATTGTACACAAACTGAGAAAAACCTCCACAAACAGCAAGAACACAGTAATTAGAACCTATTGCAATTTGTTTGGATTAAAAAGGAATTAAAATAGATTTTCTAGGAATTTCTAAAGATGGAGCATACCTGTCTTTCCAAATGTGAACTTTCTAAAGGAGGTAACCTAATGGAAGAGATTACTTATAGGGGGGAAATCCCTAGGTGGGCTGGCCGGCCATGCTAGGGTTAGGGTTAGGTTTACATGGTGTTGGGCTTGGGCCTCTATGGGCTAAGTTGCTAATTAATGGTTTTAAAACCGTAAGTCATGGCTTATGACTAAAGCCTCTCTATTCTAACTTAAATTCTAAATGACCTATTAGGAATTAACTTAATGTTAGGTTAGGGTCACATGACCTAATCAAGTCACCACCACTAGGGTTAGCATCTAGGTTAGGCTCCAAAGTCATTGCTAGTCAAAGTCTAGAATATCACTCAAATAAATTATACTAAAAATCACATAAATTCTAATAAATCTCAATAATTCACAATAATTCCAAATAAATCCCAAAAATTCAAAAATGACCAAAATACCCTCAAGCTAAAAAATGATAATAAAATACCCTAATCACATGGCTAGGCTCTAGATCACTATCTCTAGGGTTACACTAGCAAACACCAAATCACAAGTCATGATTTTAAAAAAATGATTAAAAATCACCAAAAATCATAATATGAAGTAATAATCAATAATAATAATTATAATTACAAAATTTTAAAATTACCCTCATCTGGAGAACTGGGTGTTACAACTGAGATCACGCTCCCAAAGTTTCGTGAAGTTTCGTCGAGAAACGAGGAAGAAATCACGTCGGCACTGATCGGCCACACGCACGCGCGCGGGACCGCCGCCGTTGAAACGACGTTCGCACAGACACGACACAACATGAGGACACTTTTTAGGGTGTCCAATGTGTAGCCCTATACCTACCCTAGCCTAGGATACGAACACGAGACACGAGGTGGGACACACGAGTCCCTAGAGTCGATGGCACGTGTGCACGACGCTGTGCACGGGGCTGTGCACGTGCGCATACTCGCGCACGGACACGCTCTGCGTGCGTGTCAGACACGACACATGGCTGCACGCTAACTCGGCTAGTAGGTCGGGGATGTGTACGCCCAGATGTACGCAAAGTTTTATGAGAGTTAGAAATGAGCGAGAAATCGGATTCGCATCGATTTGGTTCACGTGCGTATCGGGTTTCCCGATACTCGTTCGCTGGACACGATACGGATACGGTTTTGACCCCAAGAATACCCGAGCACGTCACACATGTCGAGACCGACGTATTTACCAAGTTTCGTGGGTTAATTTGGAGTATTTGGAGTTTTGGGTCATTTGATATTTTTGTGATAATTTGATTACTGAGATTTATTACGATAATTTCTGAGTATTTGGTCCTTGAATGCTGTTTGAGACTTGTGGGAATCGACTCTTGGGTTTGATTCTTATTTTCTAGCCATTTTTATGCATTTATGGTGTTTTACCTATTGATTTTATATATATATATATATATATATAATTTTTTGTATATATATATATATATATATATATATATATATATATATATATATATATATATATTAATTCCTATTATGCCTAATTTCGAATATATGTTAAAATAAGGTGTCGAGGCCTTGATCTCAGATCTGGGAACACATTCCAGGTTCGAGATCGACCCTCATTGGCTTATATACATGGTATATGCATATATCTATAAATATGCCTATATGTATATATATATTTTATATATATTTGCTATTGATTGTATTATTTTGTACATGGAATACTCTTGTAGTCATATTCTAATCTGTTTTCTCAGATTTGAGACTCATAACCAGCAGCCCTTCAACATCGCTCACACTCACAACCATGTTTCCTTTCATAACTTATATATATGTATATATATGTGTGTATATATATATATATATATATATATATATATATATATATATATATATATATATATATATATATATATATATATATATATATATATATATATATATATATATTTTTTAATATATATATATATATATATATATATATTAAAAAAAAATATATATATATATATATATATATATATATATATATATATATATATATATATATATATATATATATATATATACAAGCAAATATTATATTACCTATATTTATATATTCATCACAAGTAATATATATATATTTTTTATAAAAAAATATATATTGCTTGTGATGAATATATAAATATAGGTAATATAATATTTGCTTGTGATATGACTATAGGAAGTGTTGGGACAGATTAGGATCATCGTTAGGAGCCTAATTTGGTCGAATTGGCCGACAAGTTGACCAAGTTGACAAAAGTCAACTTTGGGTCAAACTTGATCCAAATCGACTCAAACGAACTCCGAATGACCTGAAAACTTGTGTATGACCTAGAAATTAGTAAACGGACTAGTTGACCTCGAGTTGACCAGGTTTGACCAGAGTTGACCAATGGTTGACTTTGACCTAGAAGGACCTAGAATCATGTAGAATTGCATTATAGGCATTCCTTATGATATGTTAGACCTTGTTGTGACCTGTGGTTGTTTTAAATAGGTTTATATCACTCCAGTACAGTTACACATCCTCATCAGCAGCTCAGATTGTCAAACGAGTACATTCTCTGACCGTTTCGTTCTTGCTTGGACATATTTACTTGTTATAGACTAGTTTACTTGTTGCTGTCACGATATATCACGGATTAGTACTATATGGATCTCTTCATGCGATGTTATCCCCTCGGATACATCGGGTATATTGTGCTCATGTACTTTATCATGTGCATCGTCTACTCATTGTATTCGTACTTATTCATGTATACTCATGTAACATTCATGTACACTCATGATCATGTGAGCCTTCATGTATTGTAGAAGCATGGAAAAGAATAAAGAAAGATCCATGCGGCCAGGGAGCCCTATGCGGCTCAGAGAGTTCATGCGGCTCAAGGATCCATACGGCTCAAGTGTCTATGCGGCTCAAATAAGTTCCATGCGGCTCAGAGAGGAGCCACGTGGCCTGTAAACAGCTCCTCCATTTGTCCTTTACTGCATTAAATGCCTTGACGGCTGACAGCTCTGACACATGACAGCCCTGACACAAAAATATAATTATGACTCCGTCATAATGTCAGACTCATAGGGAAACGAACGAAATCTCTGACACGATCCCCCGAGATCCAGAAACTGTTATGCGACCTTGACACGTGGACAGTCGCATGCGGCTCGAGCAGAGACCACCCCATGCGGCTCAGGCCGAAGCTGTCCCATGCGGCTCAGACAAAGCTATCCCATGCGGCTCAAGCAGAGGCTGCCCCATGCGGCTCACGAGGACTGTCTCCATGCGGCTCACAAAGAAGGCACCTATCATACACTCATGCGGCTCAGATCATTACCATGCGGTTCAAATATTCAGGGGGCCACTCTCAAGTAGCCTTGACACGTGGCCAGTCTTATGCGGCTCAATGAGGAGCAACCTTCCAGCGGCTCAGATTTCTGCAGTGGCTCGCGGTTAAGACACGTGGCATGATAGTGGGACATGAGGCATCAAATCGAGCAAAATCTATCAACAAATCCCAATAAAATATTGGGATCAAATCAGATCATTTACAATCGAGCAAATCAATGACACGTGTCGGGAAATCCGAGATTGCCATGACAAATCAGGAGGATTTATGTCAATCATCATTAATTACCCACAAAAGATTTGATGCAATCATATTAATTGCTCAAATCTCTTATATTCAAGATGAACGGCCCAGATTCAGTGATCCTTAGCCGCTGACTTTTAAGAATGGACAATCATTGCAAACCCTAATGAGGCCCCCCACTCTTATAAATAGCAAGGTGCCATTCCCTTGCGAAGGAGGAGATTCTCTGATAAAAAAAAAGAGAGACACAAAGAGCCAGAGAGCTAGAGAGCTAGAGAAAGAATACACAGAGATCAAAAGGAGAGCATTTCTTCACCAACGCCAAGCAGTTATTCTACAGAGCCAAAAAGCTGCACCCGATCGTCCAAGGAGTAAGGCAGAGCGGCCGTCGCTTTCTCGAGCCTCTATCGTCACCCCCCAGAATCTAAAATAAACAATTGTACTTAGATTGCTGTACCTAGGCTTTCGTTCCTAGGCTTTCTTTGTACAAGCGAGTTTGTATTTTGAAGTAAAAGTCCTGTCCTCCGATAATTGTTCTGCTCTTTTATATTTCATGGCAAACACGATGACGACTCTGCTGGGGACAAACTTATCCACGATTGAGGAGTTGGTGACGCAATCGGATGCAGCCAAACTTGGCTCCACGTAACAGAAGATGGTCGTCCGCTTCGACCAACAGGCGTTTGAAGAAATGCTCTCCGAGGGAAGCGCTGGCCCGGTCCAGAAGCGAACCCGCACAAAGAAAGCTCGCAGCGAGTGGAGACCAAAATCATTTGCTCCTCCCCAAGCTCTGGACGGAGTACTCTCTGCTGCCCAAGACGGCGAAGGCGACTCTCGCGCGGCCCCACTTCGAGCCATAGAGAACTCTGCTGTCCCCAAGTCTGGCAGAGGAAAGCACTACGATGCTGGACTTGCAGGGATAAAGAGCGATTCTATGTGCTCCAGGAAGAAACCGAATAAGGGCACTAGCCGCAAAACGAAGACTCATGCGGCCAAGATTGCCAGCCGTATAAATGATGACCATGCGGCTGAGACTGCTAGCCAAATGCGTAATACTCATGCGGCCAAGATTTCCAGCCGTATGGAGAACACTCATGCGGCCAAGATTTCCAGCCACATGGAGAAGACCTATGCGGCTACGACTGCCAGCCGTATGAAGATTATTGATTCCAGCCCCATGACGTCTACCCCACGCGGCTCTGTCTTCGACCGCCTCTCCTATGGTCCTGATCTCTTGTGCTCCCAAGAAGACATCTCTGACTCTCTCCAGCACCACTTAAACTCTTCCTACTATGTACCCTCACGCACTAGAGTGAAGAAGTTTACGACAGCACGAGCTTGGCAAGCTCGGTCTGCTGATCCGACCTCTGACCATCCGAGCATCCTACATACTATTATACGGGCCTCT